>CAWUFW010028867.1:0-20327 GCA_963921515.1 Calotriton arnoldi | reverse complement strand
AACAGGTTAAAACCATATGTGGACAGGGCAGACATGGGCTTGCTCATGGCTACTGATGAGGGACAGGAGGAAGAGAGTGACCCACTCCCTGACCTGCTCTCACAGCACCCTGATGATGGGTCAGTGGATGGTGTAGCCTTGGCAGGCAGCCTCACTACCCAGCAGCAGACTGATTGCAGACAGGTGCTCAATCAGTTCAGACACATATTCTCACTGACACCCAGTCAGACTACCTGGTGCACTCATGAAGTGGACACTGGGGACAGTTTGCCTATTAAAAATAAGATTTATAGGCAACCTGACCATGTCAGGGACTGTATCAGGACAGAAGTCCAGAAGATGTTGGATTTGGGAGTTATTGAACCCTCAGATAGCCCTTGGGCTAGTCCAGTGGTCCTTGTACCAAAACCTCACACCAATGGTGGGAAAAAGAGAGATGAGGTTTTGTGTGGACTACAGGGGTCTCAATGCAGTCACTAGGACTGATGCCCATCCAATACCAAGGGCAGATGAGCTAATAGACACTTTGGCCTCAGCCAAGTATCTAAGCACATTTGACCTGACAGCTGGCTACTGGCAGATCAGACTAGCTGATGATGCAAAGCCAAAGACAGCATTCTCAACCCCTAGTGGGCATTATCAGTTTGTGGTGATGCCCTTTGGTCTGAAGAATGCACCTGCCACGTTTCAGAGGTTGGTGAATACAGTCCTTACAGGTCTGGAAGCCTATAGTGCAGCATATCTAGATGATATTGCTGTCTTTAGCTCCACCTGGGAGGATCACCTGGTCCAATTCAGAAATGTTTTGCAGGCCCTGCAGAAAGCAGGCCTGACTATCAAGGCCACCAAGTGCCAGATAGGGCAGAGTCAGGTTGTGTACCTGGGCCACCTTGTGGGTGGAGGCCAGGTTCAACCACTGCAGAGCAAGATCCAGACCATCATGGACTGGACTGCTCCAACTACCCAGACTCAGGTGAGAGCCTTCTTAGGCCTGACTGGGTACTATAGGAGATTTGTCAAGGGGTATGGATCAATAGTGACACCCCTGAATGACTTAACTTCCAAGAAAATGCCCAAAAAGGTTCAGTGGACAGTTAGCTGTCAAAAGGCATTTGATGACCTAAAGCAGGCCATGTGCACTGCTCCCATTCTACAGAGTCCTGATTACTCCAAGAAGTTCATTGTTCAAACTGATGCATCTGAATTGGGGGTAGGGGCTGTACTGTCACAATTGAATGTTGAAGGTCAGGATCAGCCAGTAGCTTTTATTAGCAGAAGGCTGACCCCTAGAGAGAAACGTTGGACAGCCATTGAGAGGAGGCCTTTGCTGTGGTCTGGGCTCTGAAGAAGTTGAGGCCATACTTGTTTGGTACTCACTTCCTTGTTCAAACAGACCATAAGCCCCTCTTATGGCTAAAACAAATGAAGGGTGAAAACCCCAAACTGCTTAGGTGGTCCATTTCCCTACAGGGGATGGACTTCACAGTGGAACATAGACCTGGGAGTAACCATGCCAATGCAGATGGACTCTCTAGGTACTTCCACTTAGAACATGAAGACTTAACTGGGCAAGGTTAGTTTAATGTCCCTACGTTTGGGGGGGGGGTTGTGTAGGAGAGTAGGATCTGCTTCACATGGGTACCCCCACTTTTTGCTGATGCTTCACTGTTTTTCGACCTTAGTCTGGCTGGGGCCCTGCTAATCAGAACCCCAGCCTAGCTGCTTCCTCTCTAAAATGGTTTCCATGTGCCTTAGGCACATCTCTGATTGGAATCTGGAGTGCCCTTATAAGTCCCTAGTATATGGTATACTATGTACCCAGGGCATAGGTACCTCAGAGGCCTACCAGGGGCTGCAGCATGTATTGTGCCACCCCTGGAAGGCCATCCAAACTGACACCACAGGTCTGCTACTGCAGCCTGGGTAAGGTGGTGCATGCACCCCTTACTGTGATATAGGCTACCTATATCACTACATACATACACACATATAAACCTATAAGTCACTCCTATGGCAGGCCTTATCAATCCTGAAGGCAGAGTGCGTGGTTCCTATGTGAGAGGGTGCCCTGCATGAGCTGGGCCCCTCTGCAGCGTTCGGAGACCCTTCTCTGATGCTGTTTGTAGTGCAGCCTGACCATATACTCTTAAGCGCATTATAACCTCGCGTTAAATGCTAACTTTGGGATGGCTGCACGGAAACATGTCGTGTTTGGTGTCAAACATCTTGGAATACTACCCCCCGCCAGTTCTGGTGGCAGGGGTTAGCATTCCACCCTTCTAGAGGGAAAGACATGTACACACCGGTATACCCGGTACTGACTTTCCAGAGCCCTGGCATCACAAAATGGATGCCGCTGCCACAGACACGAGTCTGGCCTCCTGCTGCTGACCGAAACTCCGGCAGGGGAGGCCTGGACAATAGGTTTCCTGTCCCAGGGAGGTGTGACCACCTCCCCAGACAGGATAGTGTGTATTGGGGCTGGGCGGGAGCACTCTCTGGTGCTTTGAAGTCCTGCACTGGGGGCACACTTGGTGTCCCTGTGCATACCCCAGTTCAAACCGGCTCAGGGGCTTCCAGCCCCTGCTCTGGCACGAAACTGGACAAAGGGAAAGGGGTGTAACCACCCCTCTGCCCTGACCCTCCCATAGGTGGGGCCACAGAGTATGTCCAACCCCCTACCTTAGTATAAGTATGGGACCCCAGTCCTTAGGACTTTAGATTAACCTGGACGAAACTCTGACACAGAATCCTGGACCTTCGACGCTCTACTTCAAGATTAGAGGACTGAAGAATCTCCCTTGGGGTCAAGGAGTGACTCCCCTGCTTGGCAGGCACCAAAGAAGCAATTGTCCGGTCTGCATCGCTGAAGCTCCCGTCGGACGCCGAAGTCTTTGCATCACCAGAGGTGGATTTCCAGACTTCCCCGAGGCTGCCCTGAGTCCCCAGCAAAGCTGAGGCCCGTAGCTGTCGTGGGTAATGTGGAACCATGACCCCTGGACACCAATCGCATTTGCAAGTGCATCCTCTTCTGGGTCTCCCACGAAGTCGTGCTTTGGGCTCCGAGTAGCCCCAGCCTCCAGCACCAACTGCACCGAAGATCACTGGCCTCCACTCCACGAGTGTCCTGTGAGCCAGCTCCACGTGCATCGTACTCGAGGCTCCTTCGCGGTCGCTAGTCCGTTGGCTAGTAGGCCCTCCCGAAGGCCAATCTTTTCTGCTTGGGCTCCCTGGTTGCTCCAGGCGTGCCCTGACTTATCCTCGCTGGGTGAGTCCCACAGACCTTGCTGATCTGCAACATCGTCCTTCTTCCATTTCCACGAGACTTGCCGTTGCCAAGGCTTGTTGGGTCCAATCCGGTCGCCGACACCCCTGCAATCGACAGACGTCGTGGGACAGCTCGAATCCAGCTCCTGGTCGTCGTCGACGCCTCCTGGACCTCGTGGCTGAAGAGTCAAGACGACCGTCAACCTACCTGAAGCACTCGACATCGGTGGGCATCTGCTCATCGCCTTCCTGGTCACTGGCTAGTGACCCAGACTCTGTTCCCTCTGCTTTCAGGTTCTTCAGATCTTCGATCCACCTTTGGATCCACCCGAACACTTTCGACTTGGCCGCCAGCAGCACTTTGCAGCAGATCGCCATTGAAAGCGACGACGAAACCCGACCCCGAAAGACACCTATGCACCCGGCTCCCCTGGGTGAGGTAACTCGAGTACTCCGGTGCTCCCGATGGGTATTGACACTAGAACAGCCTAGTTCTCAAAGGGTTTGCTCCAAGTCCTCCTCTAAGTGTCCCTTTTCTTTTAAATTCTAATCGCGACTTTCCCCATAGAAGTTAACGGTGGTTCGCGGCTGTGTTCATACACTGCACGCGTCCCCCGTGGGTCCCCTGTGTCACTGCCTTGGGTGGTTCCTTGTGGTCCAAGCACTTCTACAGGCTCTAGGCCTTGTGTCTAGCTCAGTCGTGGTTCTTATACCACTTTATTGGTATATGGTTTGAGTACGCCCCTGGGGCTCAAACGTGTATTTGTGCTATTACTGTAGATAACTAACTTATAATTTATGTACTTCGAACTCTAGCCTCATAAAGAGACTAGAGGGGTGTGTTTAGTAATAAATACATATATTTTGAATATATACCTGGTGTGGTCCTCTTTCATTTGGTCACTCAAGAGATTATAGACTGGTAAAACAAGCTGCTTTACATTCCTTCAAGACTTAGCCTGAAGGCTGCTCTCCATAGCTACCACTAGGATAGCTTTCAATAAAGGTTGTCTTTAACCTATCTCCAATAAGGGGTTGTTTGGACTGGTGCAAGGTGCCCACTATAATTAGTGGACAGCATATGCCAGGCCAACTTCTCACAGATTATACTTGGTGAAATGTACCAAGTGACCAAAGCTAGCAATGTCAGAACAGACCATACTCTGGCAGTTGTTAACTTCTCCTGGGAGGGGTAACTGGCCTTAAGAAGGTTGTGGTGAGTGCAAACCTACCAGTGGAGTGCCATTGGGACTTAGCGACATTCGATCTGGAAGACTTAGCTACTGGACAGAGTGGATGCTCACGAGATTCTCGCATGCAGAAATGGCTGAAGGGTTCAGTTTGAAGTCATTAGGAGAAATGTTTGAAGGTATCCGGAGGGAGTTAGGTGCAGTCAGAGACGAAAATCAAACATCTGAAACAGGCCTTGGATTGCTTCACATCATGGAAACTATGTTGCCTTCACAAAAGGTAGATGGGTTGGCCTTAGGGGTACCTGCTGTTGCCAATCCTCGCAGTTAGGCCCCCAGCAGGAATCGACTCAGTGCATCAGTTCAAGTGGTTCACTCAGTCTCTTCACTAATTCCTTTAGCTCCTCCCGAAAGGTTTAGTGGGGATCCACCGAAGGCCCAACTCTTTCTGACGCAGTGTTCCTAGCACTTTTAATGTTTCATCCCACCTTGTTTCCCGATGCTCAGTCTAGAGTAGCTTTTATTTTGTCTTATTTAAGTGGAGATGCAGCCAATTGGGCGATGCCGTTGGTTTCGAGGGACAGAGGCAAGAGATGTGCAGAAAGAAGCAACAGAAATGCATAAAATGGGAAGACAAGTGCAGAAAGAAGCATCATAGGTGCAGAAAAGGCAAGAGAGGTGCAGAAAGAGGGAACAGGGGTGCAGAAAGAGGCAAGAAAGGTGCAGAAAGAGGGAAGAGGGTGTAGGAGAGTAGGATCTGCTTCACATGGGTACCCCCACTTTTTGCTGATGCTTCACTGTTTTTCGACCTTAGTCTGGCTGGGGCCCTGCTAATCAGAACCCCAGCCTAGCTGCTTCCTCTCTAAAATGGTTTCCATGTGCCTTAGGCACATCTCTGATTGGAATCTGGAGTGCCCTTATAAGTCCCTAGTATATGGTATACTATGTACCCAGGGCATAGGTACCTCAGAGGCCTACCAGGGGCTGCAGCATGTATTGTGCCACCCCTGGAAGGCCATCCAAAATGACACCACAGGTCTGCTACTGCAGCCTGGGTAAGGTGGTGCATGCACCCCTTACTGTGATATAGGCTACCTATATCACTACATACATACACACATATAAACCTATAAGTCACTCCTATGGCAGGCCTTATCAATCCTGAAGGCAGAGTGCGTGGTTCCTATGTGAGAGGGTGCCCCTGCATGAGCAGGGCCCCTCTGCAGCATTCGGAGACCCTTCTCTGATGCTGTTTGTAGTGCAGCCTGACCATATACTCTTAAGCGCATTATAACCTCGCGTTAAATGCTAACTTTGGGATGGCTGCACGGAAACATGTCGTGTTTGGTGTCAAACATCTTGGAATACTACCCCCCGCCAGTTCTGGCGGCGGGGGTAGCATTCCACCCTTCTAGAGGGAAAGACATGTACACACCGGTATACCCGGTACTGACTTTCCAGAGCCCTGGCATCACAAAATGGATGCCGCTGCCACAGACACGAGTCTGGCCTCCTGCTGCTGACTGAAACTCCGGCAGGGGAGGCCTGGACAATAGGTTTCCTGTCCCAGGGAGGTGTGACCACCTCCCTAGACAGGATAGTGTGTATTGGGGCTGGGCGGGAGCACTCTCGGGTGCTTTGAAGTCCTGCACTGGGGGCACATTTGGTGTCCCTGTGCATACCCCAGTTGAAACCGGCTCAGGGGCTTCCAGCCCCTGCTCTGGCGCGAAACTGGACAAAGGGAAAGGGGTGTAACCACCCCTCTGCCCTGACCCTCCCATAGGTGGGGCCACAGAGTATGTCCAACCCCTACCTTAGTATAAGTATGGGACCCCAGTCCTTAGGACTTTAGATTTACCTGGACGAAACTCTGATACAGAATCCTGGACCTTCGACGCTCTACTTCAAGATTAGAGGACTGAAGAATCTCCCTTGGGGTCAAGGAGTGACTCCCCTGCTTGGCAGGCACCAAAGAAGCAATTGTCCGGTCTGCATCGCTGAAGCTCCCGTCGGACGCCGAAGTCTTTGCATCACCAGAGGTGGATTTCCAGACTTCCCCAAGGCTGCCCTGAGTCCCCAGCAAAGCTGAGGCCCGTAGCTGTCGTGGGTAACGTGGAACCGTGACCCCTGGACACCGATCGCATTTGCAAGTGCATCCTCTTCTGGGTCTCCCACAAAGTCGTGCTTTGGGCTCCGAGTAGCCCCAGCCTCCAGCACCAACTGCACCGAAGATCACTGGCCTCCACTCCAAGAGTGTCCTGTGAGCCAGCTCCACGTGCATCGACTCGAGGCTCCTTTGCGGTCGCTAGTCCGTTGGCTAGTAGGCCCTCCCGAAGGCCAATCTTTTTCTGCTTGGGCTCCCTGGTTGCTCCAGGCCTGCCCTGACTTACCCTTGCTGGGTGAGTCCCACAGACCTTGCTGGTCTGCAACATCGTCCTTCTTCCATTTCCACGAGACTTGCCGTTGCCAAGGCTTGTTGGGTCCAATCCGGTCGCCGACACCCCTGCAATCGACAGACATTGTCGTGCAGCTCGAATCCAGCTCCTGGTCATCGTCGACGCCTCCTGGACCTCGTGGCTGAAGAGTCAAGACAACCGTCAACCTACCTGAAGCACTCGACATCGGTGGGCATCTGCTCATCGCCTTCCTGGTCACTGGCTAGTGACCCAGACTCTGTCCCCTCTGCTTTCAGGTTCTTCAGATCTTCGATCCACCTTTGGATCCACCCGAACACTTTCGACTTGGCCGCCAGCAGCACTTTGCAGCAGATCGCCATTGAAAGCGACGACGAAACCCGACCCCGAAAGACACCTATGCACCCGGCTCCCCTGGGTGAGGTAACTCGAGTACTCCGGTGCTCCCGTGGGTATTGACACTAGAACAGCCTAGTTCTCAAAGGGTTTGCTCCAAGTCCTCCTCTAAGTGTCCCTTTTCTTTTAAATTCTAATCGCGACTTTCCCCATAGAAGTTAACGGCGGTTCGCGGCTGTGTTCATACACTGCACGCGTCCCCCGTGGGTCCCCTGTGTCACTGCCTTGGGTGGTTCCTTGTGGTCCAAGCACTTCTACAGGCTCTAGGCCTTGTGTCTAGCTCAGTCGTGGTTCTTATACCACTTTATTGGTATATGGTTTGGTACGCCCCTGGGGCTCAAACGTGTATTTGTGCTATTACTGTAGATAACTAACTTATAATTTATGTACTTCGAACTCTAGCCTCATAAAGAGACTGGAGGGGTGTGTTTAGCAATAAATACATATATTTTGAATATATACCTGGTGTGGTCCTCTTTCATTTGGTCACTCAAGAGATTATAGACTGGTAAAACAAGCTGCTTTACATTCCTTCAAGACTTAGCCTGAAGGCTGCTCTCCATAGCTACCACTAGGATAGATTTCAATAAAGGTTGTCTTTAACCTATCTCCAATAAGGGGTTGTTTGGACTGGTGCAAGGTGCCCACTATAATTAGTGGACAGCATATGCCAGGCCAACTTCTCACATTGGTGTGCAGCGTGTGGGATTCCAGCTTGCTATTGTTTTACCAGATAATCTCAATTGAATTGATCAACTGAAAACCACTAAGGGTACCTAAGGTACATATAAATCAAGCTTAGTAATACAGTAAGTTCTACTGAACTTAGAGTTGTGTGTTAAGGGACAGCACACCCTTTCTACAACTCAAGAGAGTTTAGTAGGCCACACTAGAGTAGGTAGTGCATACACCACACCTCACTAGTAATGTCTTCAAAGCCAGGACCCAGTGAGTCCTTGCCAGAAGCCAGTGGGCTTCTTCCCTCCAAGTATGATAAACTCCCATTCTTGGAATTGAGAGCATTATGCAATACTAGGAAGTTGAAGGCAGGCAAAAGTGCCAGCACCCAACACCTCAGGGAGGTGTTACTAGCTGATGATCTCAGCAGGCCCCTAGGGTCTGAAGGGGTAGGCAAAGAGGGTGGGGCAGAAGATGAGGAAGGGGCCAGGGGTGAAGAAACCCAGGCCCCCCCTCTGAAACTGGCCAGGAAGGTGAAAATGACCTTGTCCTGGAAAACCCAATTCCTCCTGTGGAGGAGGAGGAGGAGGATCAGACTGACCTCCCTTTGTCCCCCAGGAAGAGTTCTGAGTGTGCCCAGAAGGTCTAGGTCTCCTTCTCAGGAGTCTAACCACTCTGACACCTCAATAGGGACCTCTGTCTCCTCTCATAGGAGGGAATCCTCTCATGAGAGGAGAAAGAGACTGATTCAGTATGAGCAAACTCAGCTTGAACTCAGGAAACAGCAATTGGCTATAGACAGGAGTCCCTAGATCTCTATAGAGAGAGACAAAAGTTGGGACTAGAGTCCCATGGTGGCAGCAGTTTCCCCAAAGATAGGGAAAGGTCTTATGACCATAGAAACCTGAGCAAGATTGTCCCTCCCTACCAGAGTGGGGATGACATCCACAAATGGATAACTGCTCTAGAGAGGGCCTGTAAAGTACAGAGGGTCCCTCAGGAGCAGTGGGCAGCAATCTTGTGGCTCTCCTTTGCAGACAAAGGTAGAGACAAGCTCCTCACTGTTAGAGAGGAGGATGCTGATCAATTACAAAGTCTTGAAGAGTGCTCTAATTGATGGGTTTGGCCTAACCACTGAACAATACAGGTTAAAGTTCAGGGATACCCAAAAAGCACAGACTCAAGACTGGGTGGACTCTGTTGATTGTTCTGCCAAGGCTCTGGAAGGTTGGTTATTGGGCAGTAAGGTATGTGACTTCACAGGATTGTACAATCTGATCATGAGGGAGCAGATTCTTAATAACTGTCAAAATCAGCTGTTGCATCAGCACCTGGTAGACTCTGATCTGACCTCTCCCAAGAATTGGGAAAGAAGGCAGACAAATGGGTCAGAACCAGGGTGAAGCAGAAGGTACAGAACCAAGGTGGTGACCCTAAGAAGCAAGATTCGAAAACCTCTGATAAGGGTGGGGAGAAGGGTAAAGATCAGAAGTCTTCACAAGGCCCCCAAAAATCTTCTTCAGGTGGGGATTCACAGTCTACCAAAGGGAAAGGCCAAAGGAAACCATGGTGCAAGGTCTGTAAGCAAAAGACCCACTGGACCAGTGATTGCACCAAGTCCAAAGACTCTACTCCAGCCCCCACCAATGCCCCTAAGGCACCTGCTCCCCCTAGTGCAGTTACAGTTGGTGGTGGGACTACACAAGCCAAGGGTTTAGTAGGGTTGACCCTGGGTAAAGAGATGAGCTCTGACCTAGTCAGAGAACTCACTCAGGCTGTCCTAGTCTGTGATGGAGGCATGGATATGACCTCCTCTGTGAGTCCCAGTAATCTGGGCAAGTACAGACAACAGCCCTTAATCAATGGAAGAGAGGCTTTGGCATTTAGGGACACAGGGGCAAGTGTCTACCATGGTGACACAAGACCTTGTGAATCCTGGGCAGATTATACTTGGTGAAATGTACCAAGTGACCAATGCTAGCAACGTCAGAACAGACCATACTCTGGCAGTTGTTAACTTCTCCTGGGGAGGGGTAACTGGCCTTAAGAAGGTTGTGGTAAGTGCAGACCTACCCGTTGAATGCTTGCTTGGCAATGACTTAGAAACTTCAGCTTGGGCAGAAGTGGAGCTCAGGACCCATGCAGAAATGCTGGGCATCCCTGCAGATGTGTTTGCTGTGACCAGGTCACAAGCCAAAATGTCTAGCACTGAACAGGCCTTGGATTCTGGAATAATGGACCAAGTGCCCTCCAAGAAGAGGAGTAGTAGGGTAAAGGCAGTGCCTTCCCCTTGGCTCAGAAGGAAGATCAGTCCCTTGAGGGGATGATCTCAGTCCTGAGGAAGGAACTGTCCCAGAGGAGCTTGAACCTGACCAGGTTGAGTTCTTGGAGACAGGGGCCCTTCCAGGGCAGATCTGAGCCAGGAGCAGCAGAGCTGCCCCTCTCTTGAACCCTCAGACAGCAAGCTGCTGCTGAGGCTGCTGGGAAAGCTAGTGGTCCCCATACTGTGTATTGGGATGATGGACTCTTGTACTCAGAGTGTAGAGACCCCAAGCCTGGTGCTACCAGGAGGTTGGTTATACCTCTGAAGTTCAGGGGCTTCCTATTGACCCTAGCCCATGACATTCCCTTAGCAGGTCACCTGGGCCAGAACAAGACTTGGGACAGAATTGTCCCTCACTTTCACTGGCCCCACATGTCTGAAGACACCAAGGAGTTTTGTCGCTCCTGTGTAACCTGCCAGGCCAGTGGCAAGGCAGGTGGCACTACAAAGGCCCCCTGATACCACTACCTGTGGTGGGGTTCCCTTTGAAAGGGTGGGGATTGACATTGTTGGTCCCATGGATCCCCAAACAGCATCTGGGCACCGGTTTATCCTGGTGGTAGTGGATCATGCCACCAGGTACCCAGAGGCTATTCCCCTTAGGACCACTACAGCACCTGTGGTGGCAAGAGCCCTCCTGGGAATTTTCTCAAGAGTGGGCTTCCCAAGGAGGTTGTATCAGACAGGGATGCTAACTTTATGTCTGGATACTTAAAGCAATGTGGAAGGAGTGTGGAGTGACCTACAAGTTCACCACACCCTATCACCCACAATGCAATGGTTTAGTTGAGAGATTCAACAAAACCTTGAAGGGCATGATTAAAGGGCTCCCAGAAAAGCTTAGGCGAAGATGGGACATACTCTTGCCCTGCCTTTTATTTGCATACAGGGAGGTGCCTCAAAGGGGTTGGCTACAGCCCTTTTGAACTTTTGTTTGGTCACCCTGTCAGGGGTCCATTGTGCTTGGTGAAGGAAGGATGGGAGCTACCTCTCAAGCCCCCAAAGCAAGACATAGTGGACTATGTACTTGGTCTCCGCTCCCGGATGGCTGCAGTATATGAAAAGGCAACTAAAAACCTTGAGGCTAGCCAGGAACTTCAAAAAGCCTGGCATGACCAAAAGGCTGTACTGACTGTTTACCAGCCAGGACAGAAGGTATGGGTGTTGGAGCCAGTGGCCCCAGCAGCTCTCCAAGACAAATGGAGTGGACCCCATACCATTGTTGAACAGAAGGGTGAGGTTACCTACTTAGCAGACCTAGGAACACCCAGGAGTCCCCACAGGGTTCTCCATGTCAACAGGTTAAAACCATATGTGGACAGGGCAGACATGGGCTTGCTCATGGCTACTGATGAGGGACAGGAGGAAGAGAGTGACCCACTCCCTGACCTGCTCTCACAGAACCCTGGTGATGGGTCAGTGGATGGTGTAGCCTTGGCAGGCAGCCTCACTACCCAGCAGCAGACTGATTGCAGACAGGTGCTCAATCAGTTCAGACACATATTCTCACTGACACCCAGTCAGACTACCTGGTGCACTCATGAAGTGGACACTGGGGACAGTCTGCCTATTAAAAATAAGATTTATAGGCAACCTGACCATGTCAGGGACTGTATCAGGACAGAAGTCCAGAAGATGTTGGATTTGGGAGTTATTGAACCCTCAGATAGCCCTTGGGCTAGTCCAGTGGTCCTTGTGCCAAAACCTCACACCAATGGTGGGAAAAGAGAGATGAGGTTTGTGTGGACTACAGGGGTCTCAATGCAGTCACTAGGACTGATGCCCATCCAATACCAAGGGCAGATGAGCTAATAGACACTTTGGCCTCAGCCAAGTATCTAAGCACATTTGACCTGACAGCTGGCTACTGGCAGATCAGACTAGCTGATGATGCAAAGCCAAAGACAGCATTCTCAACCCCTAGTGGGCATTATCAATTTGTGGTGATGCCATTTGGTCTGAAGAATGCACCTGCCACTTTTCAGAGGTTGGTGAATACAGTCCTTACAGGTCTGGAAGCCTATAGTGCAGCATATCTAGATGATATTGCTGTCTTTAGCTCCACCTGGGAGGATCACCTGGTCCACCTCAGAAATGTTTTACAGGCCCTGCAGAAAGCAGGCCTGACTATCAAGTCCACCAAGTGCCAGATAGGGCAGAGTCAGGTTGTGTACCTGGGCCACCTTGTGGGTGAGGCCAGGTTCAACCACTGCAGAGCAAGATCCAGACCATCATGGACTGGACTGCTCCAACTAACCAGACTCAGGTGAGAGCCTCTTAGGCCTGACTGGGTACTATAGGAGATTTGTCAAGGGGTATGGATCAATAGTGACACCCCTGAATGACTTAACTTCCAAGAAAATGCCCAAAAAGGTTCAGTGGACAGTTAGCTGTCAAAAGGCATTTGATGACCTAAAGCAGGCCATGTGCACTGCTCCCATTCTACAGAGTCCTGATTACTCCAAGAAGTTCATTGTTCAAACTGATGCATCTGAATTGGGGGTAGGGGCTGTACTGTCACAATTGAATGATGAAGGTCAGGATCAGCCAGTAGCTTTTATTAGCAGAAGGCTGACCCCTAGAGAGAAACGTTGGTCAGCCATTGAGAGGGAGGCCTTTGCTGTGGTCTGGGCTCTGAAGAAGTTGAGGCCATACTTGTTTGGTACTCACTTCCTTGTTCAAACAGACCATAAGCCCCTCTTATGGCTAAAACAAATGAAGGGTGAAAACCCCAAACTGCTTAGGTGGTCCATTTCCCTACAGGGGATGGACTTCACAGTGGAACATAGACCTGGGAGTAACCATGCCAATGCAGATGGACTCTCTAGGTACTTCCACTTAGAACATGAAGACTTAACTGGGCAAGGTTAGTTTAATGTCCCTACGTTTGGGGGGTTGTGTAGGAGAGTAGGATCTGCTTCACATGGGTACCCCCACTTTTTGCTGATGCTTCACTGTTTTTCGACCTTAGTCTGGCTGGGGCCCTGCTAATCAGAACCCCAGCCCAGCTGCTTCCTCTCTAAAATGGTTTCCATGTGCCTTAGGCACATCTCTGATTGGAATCTGGAGTGCCCTTATAAGTCCCTAGTATATGGTATACTATGTACCCAGGGCATAGGTACCTCTAAGAGGCCTCACCAGGGGCTGCAGCATGTATTGTGCCAACCCTGGAAGGCCATCCAAACTGACACCACAGGTCTGCTACTGCAGCCTGGGTAGGTGGTGCATGCACCCCTTACTGTGATATAGGCTACCTATATCACTACATACATACACACATATAAACCTATAAGTCACTCCTATGGCAGGCCTTATCAATCCTGAAGGCAGAGTGCGTGGTTCCTATGTGAGAGGGTGCCCTGCATGAGCAGGGCCCCTCTGCAGCGTTCGGAGACCCTTCTCTGATGCTGTTTGTAGTGCAGCCCTGACCATATACTCTTAAGCGCATTATAACCTCGCGTTACATGCTAACTTTGGGATGGCTGCACGGAAACATGTCGTGTTTGGTGTCAAACATCTTGGAATACTAACCCCCACCCAGTTCTGGCGGCGGGGTAGCATTCCACCTCTTCTAGAGGGAAAGACATGTACACACCGGTATACCCGGTACTGACTTTCCAGATCCCTGGCATCACAAAATGGATGCCGCTGCCACAGACACGAGTCTGACCTCCTGCTGCTGACCGAAACTCCGGCAGGGGAGGCCTGGACAATAGGTTTCCTGTCCCAGGGAGCTGTGACCACCTCCCCAGACAGGATAGTGTGTATTGGGGCTGGGCGGGAGCACTCTCGGGTGCTTTGAAGTCCTGCACTGGGGGCACATTTGGTGTCCCTGTGCATACCCCAGTTCAAACCGGCTCAGGGCTTCCAGCCCCTGCTCTGGCGCGAAACTGGACAAGGGAAAGGGGTGTAACCACCCCTCTGCTCTGACCCTCCCATAGGTGGGGCTACAGAGTATGTCCAACCCCTACCTTAGTATAAGTATGGGACCCCAGTCCTTAGGACTTTAGATTTACCTGGACGAAACTCTGATACAGAATCCTGGACCTTCGACGCTCTACTTCAAGATTAGAGGACTGAAGAATCTCCCTTGGGGTCAAGGAGTGACTCCCTGCTTGGCAGGCACCAAAGAAGCAATTGTCCGGTCTGCATCGCTGAAGCTCCCGTTGGACGCCGAAGTCTTTGCATCACCAGAGCTGGATTTCCAGACTTCCCCGAGGCTGCCCTGAGTCCCCAGCAAAGCTGAGGCCCGTAGCTGTCGTGGGTAACGTGGAACCGTGACCCCTGGACACCGATCGCATTTGCAAGTGCATCCTCTTCTGGGTCTCCCATGAAGTCGTGCTTTGGGCTCGAGTAGCCCCAGCCTCCAGCACCAACTGTACCGAAGATCACTGGCCTTCACTCCACGAGTGTCCTGTGAGCCAGCTCCACGTGCATCGTCTTGAGGCTCCTTCGCGGTCGCTAGTCCGTTGGCTAGTAGGCCCTCCTGAAGGCCAATCTTCTTCTGCTTGGGCTCCCTGGTTGTTCCAGGCGTGCCCTGACTTACTCCTTGCTGGATGAGTCCCACAGACCTTGCTGGTCTGCAATATCGTCCTTCTTCCATTTCCACGAGACTTGCCGTTGCCAAGGCTTGTTGGGTCCAATCCGGTCGCCGACACCCTCCAATCGACAGACATCGTGGGAGAGCTGGAATACAGCTCCTGGTTGTCGTCGACGCCTCCTGGACCTCGTGGCTGAAGAGTCAAGACGACCGTCAACCTACCTGAAGCACTCTGACATCGGTGGGCATCTGCTCATCGCCTTCCTGGTCACTGGCTAGTGACCCAGACTCTGTCCCCTCTGCTTTCCAGGTTCTTCAGATCTTGATCCACCTTTGGATCCACCCGAACACTTTCGACTTGGCCGCCAGCAGCACTTTGCAGCAGATCGCCATTGAAAGCGACGACGAAACCCGACCCGAAAGACACCTATGCACCCGGCTCCCTGGGTGAGGTAACTTGAGTATTCCGGTGCTCCCGTGGGTATTGACACTAGAACAGCCTAGTTCTCAAAGGGTTTGCTCAAGTCCTCCTCTAAGTGTCCCTTTTCTTTAAATTCTAATCGCGACTTTCCCCATAGAAGTTAACGGCGGTTCGCGGCTGTGTTCATACACTGCACGCGTCCCTCCGTGGGTCCCCTGTGTCACTGCCTTGGATGGTTCCTTGTGGTCCAAGCACTTCTACAGGCTCTAGGCCTGTGTGTCTAGCTCAGTCATGGTTCTTATACCACTTTATTGGTATATGGTTTTGGTACGCCCCTGGGGCTCAAACGTGTATTTGTGCTATTACTGTAGATAACTAACTTATAATTTATGTACTTCGAACTCTAGCCTCATAAAGAGACTAGAGGGGTGTGTTTAGTAATAAATACATATATTTTGAATATATACCTGGTGTGGTCCTCTTTCATTTGGTCACTCAAGAGATTATAGACTGGTAAAACAAGCTGCTTTACATTCCTTCAAGACTTAGCCTGAAGGCTGCTCTCCATAGCTACCACTAGGATAGCTTTCAATAAAGGTTGTCTTTAACCTATCTCCAATAAGGGGTTGTTTGGACTGGTGCAAGGTGCCCACTATCATTAGTGGACAGCATATGCCAGGCCAACTTCTTACACTGGTGCCACCAGGAGCTTGGTTATACCTCTGAAGTTCAGGGGCTTCCTATTGACCCTAGCCCATGATATTCCCTTAGCAGGTCACCTGGGCCAGAACAAGACTTGGGACAGAATTGTCCCTCACTTTCACTGGCCCCACATGTCTGAAGACACCAAGGAGTTTTGTCGCTCTGTGTAACCTGCCAGGCCAGTGGCAAGGCAGGTGGCACTACAAAGGCCCCCTGATACCACTACCTGTGGTGGGGGTTCCCTTTGAAAGGGTGGGGATTGACATTGTTGGTCCCATGGATCCCCAAACAGCATCTGGGCACAGGTTTATCCTGGTGGTAGTGGATCATGCCACCAGGTACCCAGAGGCTATTCCCTAGGACCACTACAGCACCTGTGGTGGCAAGGGCCCTCCTGGGAATTTTCTCAAGAGTGGGCTTCCTAAGGAGGTTGTATCAGACAGGTGTGCAAACTTTATGTCTGGATACTTGAAGGCAATGTGGAAGGAGTGTGGAGTGACTTACAAGCTTTGCCACACCATATCACCCACAATGCAATGGTTTAGTTGAGAGATTCAACAAAACCTTAAAGGGCATGATTAAAGGGCTCCCAGAAAAGCTCAGGCAAAGATGGGACATACTCTTGCCCTGCCTTTTATTTGCATACAGGGAGGTGCCTCAAAAGGGGTTGGCTACAGTCCTTTTGAACTTTTGTTTGGTCACCCTGTCAGGGGTCCATTGTGCTTGGTAAAGGAAGGATGGGAGTTACCTCTCAAGCCCCCAAAGCATGACATAGTTGGACTATGTACTTGGTCTCCGCTCCAGGATGGCTGAATACATGAAAAAGGCAACTAAAAACCTTGAGGCTAGCCGGGAACTGCAAAAAGCCTGGCATGACCAAAGGCTGTACTGACTGTTTACCAGCCAGGACAGAAGGTGTGGGTGTTGGAGCCAGTGGCCCCAGCAGCTCTCCAAGACAAATGGAGTGGACCCCATACCATTGTTGAACAGAAGGGTGAGGTTACCTATTTAGTAGACCTAGGAACACCCAGGAGTCCCCACAGGGTTCTCCATGTCAACAGACTGAAACCTTATGTGGACAGGGCAGACATGGGCTTGCTCATGGCTACTGATGAGGGACAGGAGGAAGAGAGTGACCCACTCCCTGACCTGCTCTCACAGAACCCTGATGATGGGTCAGTGGATGGTGTAGCCTTGGCAGGCAGCCTCACTGCTCAGCAGCGAACTGATTGTAGACAAGTGGAAATTAGAATGGGGGTTTTTGTGTTTAGTCAGGAAAATGGCGCTCAGGCTGTTGCGTGTGCTGTCAGTGAACCTTTGCGAAGTGCGGTGCTTTTGCCAGGTCCGGGGAATAACCCGATAACCCCTGGCGAAGTCTGTGAATCGCAAGATCCACAATTTTATAACGTAGGCGTAGTCCTGGGCTGCCACGCGGTTAGGGTGTTGCGTAATATAATACGCAGTGATCGGTACGTTACTCAAATGCAAAGATCAACATCGGTGTTTATCCAAGTGGGTGTTATTTATTTCAGCAACAACTGTGTTTGAATATATAGTAAACCAGCCGACACGAGTTTCGTCACTGGGAAAGGTCCGCGACTCGTAGGCTGGGAAAGATACAAAGGTAAATAGAGATAAATAATAGCAAGGGAAAACAATGATAAAACACAGGGGTACCTAGTCTGTGGTAGACATGATAAAAAACTGGGAAAAGGGATCACCCGTAGTGATTGCTGGGGACATAAAGGACTAAGTGTGACCGGTGAGGTAAGTGATGGTGACATGTGGAAGATGTTTTCCATCTTCCACATTCTCTATGTCCTGTTCCCCTACACCTTTCCTCCAACTCCTTCCTCTCGTGTTCCTTCCTCTCCTTTCTTTTACACGCGTACAGCAGTCTCACATCTACAGTTCCTATAGCTTACCTGCTTCCTCTCCCTTCCTTTTCCAGGCCTTCTCCAGTCCTTCACATCTCTTCTATACTTCTTGCCCTATTAGCCACTTTTCTTGCTCATTCTAGCACTGTTCACTTTACACCATGAATCAGTTTTCCCGCGCTTTTCCTCATGTTTTCTTTTACACATGGAGAGCGGCACCATTACACCTGTCACCATATGTTGAATTGTTTTCCAGCATCCTCACCCAGAGCCCTGATCCATAGATAGCGGCACTCTGCACGAGTGTCACCACACACCTCACCGGTCACACTTAGTCCTTTAGTGTCCCCAGCAATCTCGCTACGGGTGGTCCCTTTTCCAGTTTTTTATCCATGTCTACCACGGACTAGGTTACCCTGTGTTTTATCATTGTTTTCCCTTATTATTATTTATTCCCTGTTACCTTTGTATCTTGCCCAGCCCTGATGAGTCACGGGACCTTCCCCAGTGGCCAGGCACGTGTCGGCTCGGTTTGCTATATTCAACACAGTTGTTGTTGAAATAAATAACACCTACTTGGATAAACACTGATGTTGATCTTTGCATTTGAGTAACGTGCCAATGCTGCGTATTATATTACGAACACACCTAACCGCGTGTGCCCAGGACTACGCCACATGATTGTAGACAAGTGCTCAATCCAGTACAGACATATGTTCTCTCTGACTCCAAGTCAGACCACCTGGTGCACTCATGAAGTGGACACTGGGGACAGTCTGCCTATTAAAAATAAGATTTATAGGCAGCCTGACCATGTCAGGGACTGTATCAGGACAGAAGTCCAGAAAATGTTGGATTTGGGAGTTATTGGAACCCTCAGGTGATAGCCCTTGGGCTGGCCCAGTGGTCCTTGTGCCAAAACCTCACACCAGTGGTGGGAAAAGAGAGATGACGTTTTGTTTGGACTACAGGGTCTCAATGCAGTCACTAGGACTGATGCCCATCCAATACCTAGGGCAGATGAGCTAATAGACACTTTGTCCTCAGCCAAGTATCTAAGCACATTTGACCTGAAGCAGCCTGGCTACTGGCAGATCAGACTAGCTGATGATGCAAAAGCCAAAGACAGCATTCTCAACCCCTAGTGGGCATTATCAATTTTGTGGTGATGCCCTTTGGTCCTGAAGAATGCACCTGCCACTTTTCAGAGGTTGGTGAGTCACAGTCCTTACAGATCTGAAGCCTCATAGTGCAGCATATCTAGATGATATTGCTGTCTTTAGCACTCCACCTGGGAGGATCACACTGGTCCACCCTCAGAAATGTTTTGCAGGCCCCTGCAGAAAGCAGGGCCTAACTATCAAGGCCACAAAGAGTGCCAGATAGGGCAGAGAGTCAGGTTGTGTACCTGGGCCACCTTGTGGGTGGAGGCCAGGTGGGGTTCAACCATTGCAGAGCAAGATCCAGACCATCATGGACTGGACTGCTCCAACTGCCCAGACTCAGGTGAGAGCCTTTTTAAGGCCTGACTGGGTACCTATAGGAGATTTGTCAAGGGGTATGGATCAATCGTGACACCCCTGAATGACTTAACTTCCAAGAAAATGCCCAAAAAGGTTCAGTGGACAGTTTAGCTGTCCAAAGGCATTTGATGACCTGAAGCAGGCCATGTGCACTGCTCCCATTCTACAGAGTCCTGATTACTCCAAGAAGTTCATTGTCCAAACAGATGCATCTGAATTGGGGGTAGGGGCTGTACTGTCACAATTGAATGATGAAGGTCAGGATCAGCCAGTAGCTTTTATTAGCAGAAGGCTGACCCCTAGAGAGAAACGTTGGTCAGCCATAGAGAGGGAGGCCTTTGCTGTGGTTTGGGCTCTGAAGAAGTTGAGGCCATACTTGTTTTGGTACTCACTTCCTTGTTCAAATAGACCACAAGCCCCTCCTATGGCTAAAACAAATGAAGGGTGAAAACCCCAAACTGCTTAGGTGGTGCATTTCCCTACAGGGGATGGACTTTACAGTGGATCATAGACCTGGGAGTAACCATGCCAATGCAGATGGACTCTCTAGGTACTTCCACTTAGAACATGAAGACTCGACTGGTCAAGGTTAGTTTAATGTCCCTACGTTTGGGGGGTGTTGTGTAGGAGAGTAGGATCTGCTTCACATGGGTACCCACACTTTTTGCTGATGCTTCACTGTTTTTCGACTTTAGTCTGGCTGGGTGTGAGAAGTTGGCCTGGTATATGCTGTTCACTAGTTAAAGTGGACACCTTGGACCAGAACAATTTGACTCTTATGGTAGGTTTAAGACAACCTTTATAGAAAGCTATCCTAGTGGTAGCTGTGGAGACCAGCCTTCAGGCTAAGTCTTGGAGGAATGTAAAGCAGCTTGTTTGACCACACAATCTCTTGAATCACCAAATGAAAAGACACCACACAGGTATATATATCAAATATATATGTATTTATTAATAAACAACTCTCTACTAATCTCTTTATGAGATTAGAAGTCA
>CAWUFW010028866.1:0-20329 GCA_963921515.1 Calotriton arnoldi | reverse complement strand
TACCACCCTTAGCCAGGGGGGCAGGATGCCTACCACTACTACCACCCTTAGCCAGGGGGGCAGGATGCCCACCACTACTACCACCCTTAGCCAGGGGGCAGGATGCCTACCACTACTACCACCCTCACCCAGGGGGGCAGGATGCCCACCACTACTACCACCCTTAGCCAGGGGGGCAGGATGCCTACCACTACTACCACCCTCACCCACGGGGGCAGGATGCCTACCACTACTACCACCCTCACCCAGGGGGGCAGGATGCCCACCACTACTACCACCCTTAGCCAGGGGGCAGGATGCCTACCACTACTACCACCCTCACCCACGGGGGCAGGATGCCTACCACTACTACCACCCTCACCCAGGGGGGCAGGATGCCCACAACTACTACCACCCTTAGCCAGGGGGCAGGATGCCTACCACTACTACCACCCTCACCCACGGGGGGCAGGATGCCTACCACTACTACCACCCTCACCCAGGGGGCAGGATGCCCACCACTACTACCACCCTCACCCAGGGGGCAGGATGCCCACCACTACTACCACCCTTAGCCAGGGGGCTGGATGCCTACCACTACTACCACCCTCACCCAGGGGGGCAGGATGCCCACCACTACTACCACCCTTAGCCAGGGGGCTGGATGCCTACCACTACTACCACCCTTAGCCAGGGGGGCAGGATGCCTACCACTACTACCACCCTCACCCACGGGGGGCAGGATGCCCACCACTACTACCACCCCCACTCATAGGATGGACAATGCATGACACAACAAGCACACCACAACCTAGGGAATGCAAGATTAAGACATCCCCCCACCACCATGACAAGCGTGTGAGCAGGCTGTGTCAAATGCCTACAACACCGAACATGACTTTGAACATACAATGTGACCCCTAGCACATGTGCCACACATATATGTGTGTGGCACCCACAATGCTAAGCAGCCCATGACCATTGTGGCAATGGGGCCTAAACCCCCATCATCACAGTGACCAAAAGGCAAGTGTGGGGTCCATAGCTGAAGCACATTTTGACCATTGTGGCAATGGGGTCTAAACCCCCATCATCACAGTGACCAAAAGGCAAGTGTGGGGTCCATAGCTGAAGCACATTTTGACCATTGTGGCAATGGGGTCTAAACCCCCATCATCACAGTGACCAAAAGGCAAGTGTGGGGTCCATAGCTGAAGCACATTTTGACCATTGTGGCAATGGGGTCTAAACCCCCATCATCACAGTGACCAAAAGGCAAGTGTGGGGTCCATAGCTGAAGCACATTTTGACCATTGTGGCAATGGGGTCTAAACCCCCATCATCACAGTGACCAAAAGGTAAGTGTGGGGTCCATAGCTGAAGCACATTTTGACCATTGTGGCAATGGGGTCTACACCCTCATCATCACAGTGACCAAAAGGTAATTGTTGACAAAGAAAGAGCTGCAACTGCCAAACTGCATGGATCATTCCTGGTCACAGAACCAAAAACTCATCTGTGGCAAAGTAGTGTATGTGTCCCATTGCAACATAAATTGGGGGAGCCAAATACTGCAGTGCAAACGAAACATTCCTTTGGCCATGTGCAGACAAACAACACCCATGGGGGCTGAGACCGTCAACAGTCATCAATGACACAATGACAGAAGTGACCATCAGAATGCAGAACCACATATTTGCACCAATGGGCACACAAATGCAGATACCCTGTGGAGACAGCAGATGTGAGGTGAACAGATACCATACCATGGCAGCAATGGGACACACAAACCATGATCACTGTGCTGACCGATGACCTAGGAGTCCCAGGGACAGCAGGGGAAACACACCAAACAACATACAGCCAATGGCACACCCAAGATATGCCAATGCAGTGGTGCAGATGCACAAACACAAACAGGCAGACCAACACTGTCATCATACACAGCAGGTGAGGGGTGGGGGTGCCAGTGTCCCCAGGCAACAACACAACACATGAGGAGAGCTGAATACCAATCATACAGATGTGCATACACTGCCACACTAAGGTAACTCATGGATCCAAATCCCCTATGTGGGCAAGCAGGCATTGACAGGTGAGAGGGAGCACAAAACACACATGTCACACAGGCACGTAGGAACAACAACTGACACAGCAAGTCACAGACACACCACAGCACCACCCCCAGGGCCCCCACAATGTGGTGACCCTGGGCTGAATAAAAATACCACTGTGATGACAAAGCTAAATGTCGTTCACACTGTGAACCACAGTCAGGTGTCCTGAGCAACTAACTACCATCACACCTACACAAGCACAAATCAATCAGCATGGCCAGTAAGCCAAGGCCAACATGGAGGCAGGGGACTAGCCGGGCAACAACTCTCATCTGCACACACTCAACACCACACCCCTCGACCTCCAACAATGTGCCGCAGTGAAGTACACATGCACTGGTGACATTGCACATGCACCCATGACTATTCCAGGGTGGTGGGTGGGAACCAAGGTGTAGAAACACATCACACATGGACACTCAACAAGACTCCTGAATGTCTGACACACTGCACACTACGCTGTACATGGACATGACGGCAATACCACACCGACCAATGGGATCCCAGCCACAGTCACACACCAATGAAGAAACCAAGGTCACCCACAAAGAACACACATAGACAACAACCAACATTGCAGCCCGGACCCTAAGGAGTGCCAGCAGTCACACACACAACGTGTCACAATCAACTGAAAGATAACACAAACTGGAAATCACATGACAGGGGCAAACAACAAGTGCCAAAGGGAAACCTGACTGTGACCCATCTGCGTCTGCACACAAACTCTGCCCTGACAGCAAACACACCTATGGGTGACACCCTGATGACCAGTAATGTGCCATGCACCCACATCACAGAGAACACAGGGAGAAGACTTTGGGGAACATAGCTCAAGTCAGCAAGCATCACAAACAGGTACAACACTAGGGATCACAGCATGCGCAGATGAATGGAAGTGAACACACAGACATGCACATACAACACACACCTTGGGCGCAGGCAATGTCACACGTGTACACACTGCCATGAGGGGACTCCACTCCTGTGTGAGGAAAGCTGTGCCATATGTTGCCTCAGTAGGGCCCCATCATGTCAGCTGAGCACTTGGTCACACAATCAACAATTAGCACCAAATGAGGGCTCCCATCACATCAGCCTGGTCATGGATGTGCCAACGGAATCATCAGCACAGATCCAACACACTTGTATAGCAATGTTGCACTGACTACACGGATGAGTCCCTCCCCATTGATGCCCAAACCTGCATGTCCACTGGAGATGGCAACACGGTCAGGGAAGTAGACAAATGCAACGATGGCAGGCACAACAGATGTGCAGGGGTGGAAGCCACAGATATGAAATTGCCAATGTAAGTAGGAAACCCATTGCCAAATACTGAACACATGACACCCTCAGATGCTGCTATTGATGACATGGATACACCACATGATAGGACACATTCCCCCTGGACCACATGGGTTCCTGCACAGTAACACTTCATAATCATGAGACCAGATATCACCATCACTGCAGCAAGGGCATGGTTAGCTGCACCAACAACATGTACATCTGAAGCATGAGCACTAGAGAAAAGAAAGTTGCTTTATTCAGCATATGTGTTGTTTGATAACGACGTCCAGAAGAAATTAGAGCAAAGGCCAATGGCCAGTCCATTGTCAAAGTTCAAACAGGGTGACACTGGCAGATGTCACCCTACGCATGCCTGCACAATACCAGGGACAATCCACTAGGAGGGGCAACCGGGGGGCAGGCCAGGCACCGCAGGGACAGGATCAGGGCTCACCAGGGGAGTCAGGGAAGGGGTGGTGGGT
This sequence comes from Calotriton arnoldi, assembly GCA_963921515.1. Taxonomy (NCBI): domain Eukaryota; kingdom Metazoa; phylum Chordata; class Amphibia; order Caudata; family Salamandridae; genus Calotriton; species Calotriton arnoldi. The sequence continues at coordinate 16,458 of CAWUFW010028866.1, read as the reverse complement.
GCTGGAGAGCCACTGACAACTGCAGTGGAGGTGTCTGACATGGTGTGTGCCGGCACAACTGGGGGGCATGACACAGATGTCGTGGGTGCCGGCACAACTGCAGTGGACCCTGCAGATGGGGTGGACAGGTCCGCCACTGCAGTGCCCAAGTCAGACAGGGCGGTAGTGGACTCCACTGCAGTGCCTACCTCCAGGGGAGGAGAATGGGGAACAGGCAAGGTGGGTTGGACAGAGGGGGAGGACACCCTCACCACATCAGTGGCACAGACAAGCGCAGCGGGGGTGTGGTGCTGGGAGAGCAAGTGGCAGGGGGAGAAGGCCGGAGCATCTTGGGGATGGTATATCTGTGGGTGGGGGAACCTGGGGCAGGGTGTGGTGGGGGCACCTGTGCAGTGGGGGCCTGAGGGATGGAGGACGGAGACCTTGTGCCTGAGCTGCAGGGCGGTGGCGGGGTCTTGCTCTTAGCACTCCGGGGGACTTGCGGGTGGGGGCCTCAGTCCGTCTGCGCCTGGGGGAGGGTGTCCGGGGGCGAGGGGCACTCTGCTCCGTGTGGGTGGGCTTCCTCTTCCCCCGGGATGCTGGAGCAGCTTCATCGGTGGGGAAGAGGCCGAGGTCACAGAGGAAGAGCTGCTGTGACTTTGGGGTTGCAGGTGAGGCAAGGGAGGGTGCTTTGGAGGGAGAGGGAACTGAGGACTGCGCAGTGCATGTGGATGCGTGCGTGTGTTCCAGGGCCCCATCCCCTGTGAGTCTGGCTTCAGTCCCCTGAATGTGCGTGCGTGTGCGTTTTGTCATTGGCGTGTGTGTCAGTGTGCTGGATGTGTGTGTGCTGGTGTGTGCCTGTGCCGGTGTGTGTGTGCCTGGGATGGGTAAGGTGCTGGGGAGTGTGGATGGAGCAGAGGCAGGAGGGGTGAGGGACCGTTTGAGGAGGGACACTGCTGCCGTCAGGGAGGAGTCCATGGACCTATTGCCCCTCTGTAGGTCAGACATGCCCGATGAGATGCCCTCCATGAACGACACCAGCTGAGTCAACAGCGCGGTGTGCGCATGGAGGACACTCAGCATGGCTGTCTGCCCTACATGGAGCTGGCGAAGGAGGTACACAGACTCCTCACTCAGGGCAGCAGGGGACACCGGGGCAGGGGTGCGGTGCCTGGCCCAAAGGAGACACGCTCCCGGACATGGGAGCCTCCACGGACCTGGGGAATGGGAGCCGATGGGAGGGCGGTGGTGGTGCTGGTGGTGGCGGGGACAGCAACACTAGCTGGGGTGTGGTGGCTGCTGACACCCGCCTCCACAAGGGAGTCATCCTCCGAGTTGCTCTGGTCCTCAGCTGAGGTGGATGCTGCTGAGGACTCCTCGGTGTGGCTCCCTCGCCCTCCGTGCCACTGGGTCCCTCCGACCACTCCTCGGCTGCTGACCCAGTCTGGCTCTCCGGCTCCTCCTGGTCCGTGGAGCTGTCCCCTTCCGTGGCCGTGGATGTATCTGCAAACAATGGGGAAACAGACAGACATCAGTCACCTGCACCAAACGCACACACCACTGTGAGCACAGCACATTACAGAGCAAGCCCTGGCATCATTAGTTGTACATTGCTAAAAGTGCCCTAATTGAACAGGAGAAGTCAATTGTCAGTCTGATGCCAAGCATGGCACTCACATCCCACATGGCCTTGCACCCATCTGTCTGGTGTCTGTTGGATTGCAACACCCCAGTGTTGACACATGCACCAAGTACACAGTAGTTGGACAGTGCAGAGGACACGGTGTGGACACATCACAGCTCTTGCCACTGAGTCAGTACAGGTTTACGGATGTAAGGGATGCCCAGAGTCAAATAGGAAATGCATGTGATGTATACCAGCGACAGACACCATGATGCACCCATGTCCTGATAGCCAGCGCCACTATGGTGTGCATGTAGCACATGTCACTCCCCTGCAGGATCACCAATCAGTAGACACATGCCATGGCGGAGGCATGACTGCAAAGTCATACATCACTGTCTCAGTGATGTATGACTTTGCAGCCAGACAACAACACTCTGCACTGTGTCACAATAGTAGGTCATGGGGAATGCAAGTCCTGGAGCTGCACAAGTGCACATGTACATCTCCCCCACAACACATCCTCTTAACCCTCATCTGTCCCGGTCATACCTATTGGACATATGGGAGACCTGTGACACTACCCTCTGAACCTGAGCCCCTCACACTCTGCTGTGCATGGGGAACAGCTGCCTGAACTTCACATTTACATGCCCCAGTCTGCATGGGCAGCTGATCAGACACCTATGTGTCACACAAGTATCGTCTCCTATGGTCACATCTCCAGTGGCATGCTGAGCCCCTACCAAGAAACTCCACAGCAGTCCTGGCGACTAATCCACAGCACACTGACACAGAGGCAGACACCTGAGGGGTCAAATCACTGTGCACAATGTGTCCTCTGATACACGGGAGTGGGAGTACAGAGTGTATTGTATGGCCTGGAGTAGGCATGACTGTCCAGCCCCACATGAATGAGGGATGAGCCCTGGACTGTAGGCAGCTGGCTAAGTATGTGTGACACACGTCATATACATACTCCTGGGGCCCAAACATTGTTCCCACCCGCAGCATGGGTGTGTGCCAGGTACCCCAGCCACATGTGGTGGATCAGCTCAGCAATTGGACCACAGATCAAAGTAACACGCTGAATACATGTCAGAATACAGGCATTGTGTAAGCAATGGACCCACCCATGATGCCCACCACAGAGTCAGGGAAACAGATGCTGTCTCCCACCTTGAGTCAAGCAAACTGCAAGGACACAGTCCTAAGTGACAGAATTCCCTGCATGTAAGGGCCACACCTGGGTATCAGATGAGGAGTGGGCAGTGCACAATAGAGGGACATGGCTCCTGGACAACATGACTGCTGTACTGTGGCAGTTCAACCTGGCCCGAGGAGGGCACATAGCATGTTAGACAGAGTACACAGTGCAGTCTTTGACTCACCCCTCCTTGCTGCTCTCTGGCCTTCAGCTGCCCATCCAGGTCTGGAAAGACCACCGCCAGGATCCTGAGCATGTGGGGGTCAGGGTCCGTGTTCCGCCCCTCCTGCGAGGAGGCGACAGCTTCAGCTGGACCCGTGCAATCCTCCGGGTCCAGCCCCGAAGGTCCTGCCACCTCTTTTGGCAGTTGCGGATCCGGCGCTTGTAGACCCCCACGGACCGGACAGCCCGGACGATGTCCTTCCAGATCTCATGCTTCCGATGGGCAGAAGCCTGTCAGGATGACAAAGTGATAAGGCCATTACTACACATGCAACATATCCGTGCATGACACAGTTGCATATACATGTCGCAATCACAGGGGCACATGGTGTACCCAGGCAGTGCACGGCTGCCCATGGACAGTTTTCCAGAAGTCACTACATGGTATCATTGCATGGGGAGTAAAACCCTGTTCAGAAGCACTGTCACTGCACCATACCTGTCCAGTGCAAGTCACTACACACTATGGGGGGTGACAACTACTCAGTGAGCCTGCTAGCCAGTGGTGTGCTGACTCTCAGCCTTGCTAGTCAGACAAAATGCACATTCAGAAAGGCAGTGCACAGAACACTCACCTGCTCCCCTGGTGTCCCATACAGCTTGCTGTACTGTGGAAGTAGGCTGTCCAGCAGGGCCTGGTTCTCTTCAAGGCTGAAGGCTGGGGCTCTCTCCACAGTACGTGCCATTGCAGGGTCCAGAGGGGCAGAGACAGCAGCAGTGCAGTGGCAGATGTCGTCCTGGAGCATGTAGTGCAGGCAAGTGGGCTCTCAGGGGAACATGCAGCAATATATATGTGCTGGAGAGGCAGATACTGTCCCTTGTGTCCAAAGTGATAGGTCCAAGTCGTTTGCATCCTCTGAATCTGGCCAATCCATGGAATAGCAGCACCAAAACACGCCCACAGCATCCTTCAAAATTTCAACTTCATGACATACATGATTTTGCAACATTGTTGTGGGTGACCAACTGATTTTCCAGCAACCGACTCGTTCGAATATTCGAAACGCGTCCGTTGCCAGGCAAGCCCATTGTCAATGGGTGCGCACCGATCGGTCCATTGCTGTTCAACGCGCACAGGGGTACAACGCGTACCCGCACACATTGAAAGCAATGGGCCGGCCGGAGGCACCGATCGGTCCATTGCAGTACAACGCGCACAGGGGTACAACGCGTACCCTCACACATTGAAAGCAATGGGCCGGCCGGAGGCACCGATCGGTCCATTGCTGTTCAACGCGCACAGGGGTACAACGCGTACCCGCACACATTGAATGCAATGGGCCGGCCGGAGGCACCGATCGGTCCATTGCTGTTCAACGCGCACAGGGGTACAACGCGTACCCGCACAGATTGAATGCAATGGGCCGGCCGGAGGCACCGATCGGTCCATTGCAGTACAACGCGCACAGGGGTACAACGCGCACCCGCACATTAAAAGCAATGGGCCGGCCGGAGGCACCGATCGGTCCATTGCTGTTCAACGCGCACAGGGGTACAACGCGTACCCGCACAGATTGAATGCAATGGGCCGGCCGGAGGCACCGATCGGTCCATTGCAGTACAACGCGCACAGGGGTACAACGCGTACCCGCACACATTGAAAGCAATGGGCCGGCCGGAGGCACCGATCGGTCCATTGCTGTTCAACGCGCATAGGGGTACAACGCGTACCCGCACAGATTGAATGCAATGGGCCGGCCGGAGGCACTCGATCGGTCCATTGCAGTACAACGCGCATGAGGGTACAACGCGTACCCGCACACATTGAAAGCAATGGGCCGGCCGGAGGCACCGATCGGTCCATTGCTGTTCAACGCGCACAGGGGTACAACGCGTACCCGCACAGATTGAATGCAATGGGCCGGCCGGAGGCACCGATCGGTCCATTGCAGTACAACGCGCACAGGGGTACAACGCGTACCCGCACACATTGAAAGCAATGGGCCGGCCGGAGGCACCGATCGGTCCATTGCTGTTCAACGCGCACAGGGGTACAACGCGTACCCGCACAGATTGAATGCAATGGGCCGGCCGGAGGCACCGATCGGTCCATTGCAGTACAACGCACACAGGGGTACAACGCGTACCCGCACAGATTGAATGCAATGGGCCGGCCGGAGGCACCGATCGGTCCATTGCAGTACAACGCGCACAGGGGTACAACGCGTACCCGCACACATTGAAAGCAATGGGCCGGCCGGAGGCACCAATCGGTCCATTGCAGTACAACGCATCACTGTACATGTGACTGGCATATGTCAGCATGCCTATCTCAGATGGACATATGCCAGCCACAGATAGCTCCCAGGGAGTGAGGGGCACACCTACATCACGACAGCCTGTCCAAACCTTATCATAAGGCATGTAAGGCTGCATTTCCTATTGTGTGTATGTTGGTGTACATGTTGTCCTGTGGGTGTCACCTGTGGGCAGCCACCCCCAGGCTGTGCACGTGTTAATGGGGACAGGATCCTGGGTGTTACGTGTACGTGACCACTGTGATGTGCAACTGTTCATATCTGTGCATGTGCCATGGTCACATTTCACAGTGGTGTTTGTGTATGTCATGTCACATACCCCGTGAGTCCCATGTGGGACGGTATGTTTGAGCCAGGGTGTCCCAGTGGCACAATAGTGATGGCCCTCCACAGTCTTTGTGCATGTAGTGTTTACAATGTCTCTGATTTCATGTGCACAATGGGAGACAGTCTCCACATCCACGTTGTGTGTGCATGGACTCTGATGTTGTGCGTGTGTGTCACAGACGTCCATGGCTCTCCTGCCATGGCAAGTGTGGCCACTACCTGTGGGGGTCATGTTTGTTTTGTTGTGGTGTACACATGATACTCCAGGTGATGCCAGTGTCCATGTGGCATTACAGGGTCCCTGGGAATGTGCCTGTCGTTGAGCTGTGGTGCCTGGGGCACATCTGTCCTCACATGTCACTGGGGGTGACTGTGACACAGCATCATGATATCCAATGGGCCAACCTGGGACAAATTGATGCCACCTGTAGGACCGTGTTGACAGATGTTGGCCATGTATGTACCATACATGTCGTTCCGGTACTGCACACTTCATGTAGTTGTGCCTCATGATGATGTATGTTGGGATCTTGAGTGTGTTCAATGCCGCATATGTGGGGTGACTGACGATCTTGCTTACTTCTCCTCTGCACTGCAGGGCTCCTGCTGTCCATCGGCCATTCCCAGACCTGGCAACGATGGTGGAACGGGACAGCATCCGACGGTACCGCTTCACCAGGCAGCTGATTGAGGATTTGGCAGTGCAGTTGTCCCCACATTTGCAGCCTGGCCGGCCGTATCCTACAGCGCTGACCCCCAAGGTGAAGGTGATGGCAGCCCTACACTTCTTTGCCACCGGTACCTTCCAACATACTGTGGCGTCTGCTGGTGGGATGTCACAGACCATGTTCAGCCGTGTGCTCCGCGATTTCTTGGCGGCAATGTTGCTCTTCCTGAACCGGTACATCTATTTCCCTAGACTGCGACGACTCACTGACGTGAAGAGTGACTTTTATGCCCTGGGGAGGATGCCGCATGTCATTGGCTCCATTGATGGGACACATGTGGCTTTGGTACCACCACAGGCCCAGGAGCAGGCCTACAGGAACCGCAAGCACTACCACTCGGTCAATGCACTGGTGGTGTGTCTTGCAGACATGACCATCACACACGTGTGTGCCCGTTTCCCTGGTTCAGCACACGATGCCTTTGTGATGAGGAGTAGTCGCATCCCCAGGTTGATGGCACAGATGCAGAACCAGCGTGCCTGGCTTGTCGGTGTGTACTGACTTTGTGCCATTGTGTGTGATCTGATCTGTAGTATTCCGCCCACTTTTCCAAGTCAGCTGATGTGCACTTGTCTGTCCGTAGGTGACTCGGGATACCCCAACATGCCGTGGTTGCTGACACCCCTCAAGAACCCTGTGACACCTGCCCAGATGCGCTACAATGAGGCACATGGTCGGACCAGGAGAGTGATTGAGCGGACCTTTGGTCTCCTGAAGAGCCGCTTCCGCTGCCTGGACAAGACCGGAGGGTCCCTCCCATATGCCCCTGCGAAAGTGTGCAAGATTATCATCGTCTGCTGCATGCTCCACAACCTGGCAGTGCGGAAGGAGTTGCCTCTCATCCAGGATGACGATGACCAACATCCGCCACCTGTGGAGGATCCTGGCCTGGACCACGATGCCAGTGACGATGATGATGATGGTGATGGTGATGTCCGCACACAGCTCATCACCAACTTCTTTAGCTGAATGTGAGTATCCTGAGGTGTCATGTCAATGATGTGAGTTGGCATGATGTGTGGGTGGTGCTCTGGTGCTGTTGGAGTGTGTCCATGGGCTACTTGACTGGATGTGTGTTGCGATGTGTGCTTACAGGTGGGCTATACTCCCCAACAGTGTTCACATGCTAACTTGGTTCTGGGTGGGTATCTTGTAACATGTATTGTGCATGAGTTTTGCTGTTCTGTCCTGTACTCCATTGCTTTTGACTGTGTGTCATTTCTGTCCTTCACAGGGTACTTTCAGATTCGTTTGGTCAACTGTGTCCACCGACGACGTGATTGCACATCCAGGCTGGTAGCTGTTGTGTCCCTACAGGTGATGTGCGCCACACCCATGGACTTCCTTCTGTCTACAGTTGTTGACTGTGTGCCCGCTACCAGGTGGGGTTACCTTGCATCTGTAGTGGTTACGGCATGTTGCTACTGTGTAATAAACCTGTGCTTCACTTAGTGATGTGCGTTGTCTGTGGTCACACATTTGACTGCCATTTGCTTACTGCACCTGTGGGCTACTTGACTACAACTGGGAATGGGTGTGGTGTCTGTGCATTGCACCGTCTTCCCTGGCAACATCAGTGTAGGCAATGAGTCAGATGGCCTAGGTGTGTATGTGTTGTGTAGCCCTGGTGGTGTGTCTCCCTCATATGTGTCACGTTGCCTGTACTCACATGCCTGTGTTGTCCTTGCTGTTGCAGTTCGCATACACAGTGTAATTTTGCTGTTCATCATCCCCATAACAGCACCCACGTTGGAATCACGACAGAGGCAAGTATGGTGTATTATTGTGTTTATTGTGATACATCTGTGATAATAGTGCATAGGATGGATTGTGCTGTACATGAATCTTGCAATCCCAAGTTCCTGGATGAATAGAAAGTCCAGGTAGACAGGATCCCCAGTATCGGGGCCACAGTTGTCTGACACATTGTTCCAACTTGTACTCCCCATGCAATGTGTGGGAGTAGTGTTGCCATCAACAGGGTGAACAGTCTGTGCACAAAGGCGAAAATCCAGAACAGGTTCAGGCTTCCTGGGAGTTGCGCTTGGCCATCAGCCTCTCACTTTCCCCTCCTCGGACGACCCCTCTTCTTGGGGGGCCCTCAAGTGCAGGCTGCTGCGGTGCAGGGACTCTCCGCCAGAGTCCTCCTCCCTCCCTGTGGCAGTTGCAGTTTGTTCGGTACCAGATGTTGTTGGCACACAGGGAGGTGTGGACTGGTTGCTGTTCATCTGGCGGAGGCATTGTAAAATGTCCCTGTGCACCGCCGTCATCTCATGTAGTACATCCCACTTGGACTCCACGCGGGTCATGTGGGAGTCCACACGTGACATGTGTGACTCCACGTGGGACATGTGGGAGTCCAAGCGGGCATGATGGGCAGCCTGCTGCTGTTTGATGTCTCTGAGGAGCCCCACTACCTGGCTGAGCTCTCCGGTGCTGGACTAGTACGCATCAGCTATGCGTACCAGTTGTGGGTCTTCATGCACACCAGCAACGTCTGCAAGCAGCAACCTCTGTCTCCCACCCTCCCACCACCCCTGCTGACATGTGCAGTGTGTGCAGTTGCACGCACAGATAACCCTGGTCCACCTTGGGGGTTGGTGGTGGTGTCCATGGCCCCAGGTTGGTCCAGGGTCACTGCGCTGGTGTTGTTCCTTATTCTGTCCATGTCGGCAGGGATGGTATTCGTGGTGACAGTCGTTGGAGGGGTGGGTGCAGGGGGTGCAGCTGGTGGACCTGCTGGTGCTGCAGCTGGTGGTCCTGCTGGTGCAGCATGTTGACTTGCACCGGATGTGCCAGGTTGTTCTTCATCGTCCGAGGAGGACAGAGGCTGTACGACGCCAGTGAGCTCGGCATCCTCTTGAGCCTGGGACTGGGACTCCTCAGCGTCTGCTGCTGTGTCCCTATCATCACCTGTTTTTGGGAGACACAAACAATGTATGTCATGTTTCTGCAGGCATCAGTGGTTGACACACCTGACAGTTGTGACTGTGCCTCGGGGTGCGGGCCTGTACATTGTATTGTCCTAAGTCGTCACAGTCAGGGGTTGATATTGGTGTGGCACATTGTCCTGCATTATTTGGGCATTTCTATGTATTCTCTGGGGTGTGAACATGGTCTGCATTGATTGTGTTTGGTTGACAGCCAGACCTCCTTCCCACCAACCCACCCACCCAGTCAGTTATCCCACCATGGAACGTGCTTGCATTGCAGGGAGTGTAAGTTGTCTCTCAGGATGTCAGTCAGTGGTGTCCTGCTGTTTGTTGGTGCACAGTTGCCAGCAGGGCCTTGTGCTCCCCACAGCAGTAGCCAGTGTCAGCCATCTTGTGAGTCCTTCTCCACTCCCTGTGATGTGAGCATGGTTCAGGGTGGTGTTGATGGGCCAGTTGTGAGGCTGAGCAATGTCTGTGACTACGACTCCCATCATGCTATTGCCTCCACCCCCTTCCCAGCATGCCCATGCTTCCTTCCTTTTGACTCTGCTTCCCTGTGGGGTGGGCTGGCTGTGCTGACAGGATGGCTGGGAGTGTTGTCCTGGCAGTTGTTTGGCTAAGAGTCCCAAGAGTGTCCCTGTGCTTCACACAACATAACCCAGGGTGGTGGTGCTTTGTGGGATCTTGTGTTAGGATGGAGGGCATTGCATTCTACCAGGTGGGTACTGTGGAGTTTGTGTTGGGGGGTGTGAGGGGAGGTGCTGGTGACTATGGTCAGTGCTGCAAGTCCCCCTTCCCACCCAGCCAGCCAGATATCCCACCATGGAACGTGCTTGCATTGCAGGGAGTGTAAGTTGTCTCTCAGGATGTCAGTCAGTGGTGTCCTGCTGTTTGTTGGTGCACAGTTGCCAGCAGGGCCTTGTGCTCCCCACAGCAGTAGCCAGTGTCAGCCATCTTGTGAGTCCTTCTCCACTCCCTGTGATGTGAGCATGGTTCAGGGTGGTGTTGATGGGCCAGTTGTGAGGCTGAGCAATGTCTGTGACTACGACTCCCATCATGCTATTGCCTCCACCCCCTTCCCAGCATGCCCATGCTTCCTTCCTTTTGACTCTGCTTCCCTGTGGGGTGGGCTGGCTGTGCTGACAGGATGGCTGGGAGTGTTGTCCTGGCAGTTGTTTGGCTAAGAGTCCCAAGAGTGTCCCTGTGCTTCACACAACATAACCCAGGGTGGTGGTGCTTTGTGGGATCTTGTGTTAGGATGGAGGGCATTGCATTCTACCAGGTGGGTACTGTGGAGTTTGTGTTGGGGGGTGTGAGGGGAGGTGCTGGTGACTATGGTCAGTGCTGCAAGTCCCCCTTCCCACCCAGCCAGCCAGATATCCCACCATGGAACGTGCTTGCATTGCAGGGAGTGTAAGTTGTCTCTCAGGATGTCAGTCAGTGGTGTCCTGCTGTTTGTTGGTGCACAGTTGCCAGCAGGGCCTTGTGCTCCCCACAGCAGTAGCCAGTGTCAGCCATCTTGTGAGTCCTTCTCCACTCCCTGTGATGTGAGCATGGTTCAGGGTGGTGTTGATGGGCCAGTTGTGAGGCTGAGCAATGTCTGTGACTACGACTCCCATCATGCTATTGCCTCCACCCCCTTCCCAGCATGCCCATGCTTCCTTCCTTTTGACTCTGCTTCTCTGTGGGGTGGGCTGGCTGTGCTGACAGGATGGCTGGGAGTGTTGTCCTGGCAGTTGTTTGGCTAAGAGTCCCAAGAGTGTCCCTGTGCTTCACACAACATAACCCAGGGTGGTGGTGCTTTGTGGGATCTTGTGTTAGGATGGAGGGCATTGCATTCTACCAGGTGGGTACTGTGGAGTTTGTGTTGGGGGGGTGTGAGGGGAGGTGCTGGTGACTATGGTCAGTGCTGCAAGTCCCCCTTCCCACCCAGCCAGCCAGATATCCCACCATGGAACGTGCTTGCATTGCAGGAGTGTAAGTTGTCTCTCAGGATGTCAGTCAGTGGTGTCCTGCTGTTTGTTGGTGCACAGTTGCCAGCAGGGCCTTGTGCTCCCCACAGCAGTAGCCAGTGTCAGCCATCTTGTGAGTCCTTCTCCACTCCCTGTGATGTGAGCATGGTTCAGGGTGGTGTTGATGGGACAGTTGTGAGGCTGAGCAATGTCTGTGACTACGACTCCCATCATGCTATTGCCTCCACCCCCCTTCCCAGCATGCCCATGCTTCCTTCCTTTTGACTCTGCTTCCCTGTGGGGTGGGCTGGCTGTGCTGACAGGATGGCTGGGAGTGTTGTCCTGGCAGTTGTTTGGCTAAGAGTCCCAAGAGTGTCCCTGTGCTTCACACAACATAACCCAGGGTGGTGGTGCTTTGTGGGATCTTGTGTTAGGATGGAGGGCATTGCATTCTACCAGGTGGGTACTGTGGAGTTTGTGTTGGGGGGGTGTGAGGGGAGGTGCTGGTGACTATGGTCAGTGCTGCAAGTCCCCCTTCCCACCCAGCCAGCCAGATATCCCACCATGGAACGTGCTTGCATTGCAGGGAGTGTAAGTTGTCTCTCAGGATGTCAGTCAGTGGTGTCCTGCTGTTTGTTGGTGCACAGTTGCCAGCAGGGCCTTGTGCTCCCCACAGCAGTAGCCAGTGTCAGCCATCTTGTGAGTCCTTCTCCACTCCCTGTGATGTGAGCATGGTTCAGGGTGGTGTTGATGGGACAGTTGTGGGGGGGGCAATATGTGTGACTGCGACTCCCATGATGCTATTGGCTACACTGACTTGGCCAGCATACACAGAATTCCTTCCTTTGAGTGGTCTTCACTGTGTGTTGGTGTTGTTGTGGTGGCTACATGTGTGGATGTGTGTGTTAGTTCTATTTGTGCCACTGCCTAGCTGTAGTTGTGGTTGTGTTTGTACATGTGTTGGCACAGTTGGATGTGACTTTTTTGATGGCATGTGTTGTGTTTATCTGACTGACATACACATTTTGGGATGATTCTGTTCTAGTTGCTGTGTAATTGCTATGTGTGCATGGTTTGACTCTCCCCTTGACAGTGATGTGTGTGTTTTGTGGCAGTTTATTGTGTACATTTGTTGTGTACTCACCAGGCTCTGGGATGTTCTCTAGTCCATATACGCTCACTGGCGGAAGGATGGCCCGCACCTTCTCCTCCCAGGGCCTGAGGTATATTGGCTTGGCAGGAGGGCCACTGCCGGTCTGTTGGCTGTTGATGTAGTCTATCTTCAGCAGGTCCCGTACCCTCCTGCGCACGTCATACCACCTGTTCTGGATGTCCGTCTTTGTGCGCCGACATGGTGATTGGGCGTTCACCCTGTTGATGATCCTCTCCCACATCTTGGTTTTCTGCGACATGGGGGTCTGTTGGACCAGAGTGCCAAACAGCTGTGGCTCCACCCTGAGGATCTCGTCTACCAGGACTTCCAATTCACAATCTAGGAACTTGGGATTCTTCTTGGGGGGCATGGTGATGGGTGGTGATGGTGAGTGATGTGTGTGTTGGTGTGCAGGTGAGGGTGTGTGAGTGTGTGTTTTGCTGGGTGTATGTGAGGTAGGTATTTGTTGGTGTGCTGATGGTGTGTGGCTTGTGTGAGGGATGAGCTGTGGGTGTGTGGTTGCTTTCTCTTGGGTGCTGGCAGTGGAATGGCATTTGCAAAGGCTCATGGTAGTGATTTGTGTCCTTTATATAGGTGGAGTTGTGGGTGTGTCTTTGTTCTCTGTCCCCACCCCCCCAGTATTTATTGGCTTGGTAATTGCTTGTTTGGCCTTTTTTTGGGTGATTTTTCCTTTGTGCTGTTTGTGTATGTTGGAAACGTTCTTGTGACCGAGTCGGACCCTGCATTGGTCTCGTACGGTGTTTTCCGTTTCGTTCACGCTGTGTTTGTGCAGTTTTGTATGCTGCGTACGCGTCGGTCGCGGTGTATTGTGTTGCTTCGGCTCGGTTTTGTATGCGTGTCGGTCGTACGGCTTGTCCTCCGTCCGACTCGCTCGTGTTTTTCGCGCCTTGCATCGTACTTTGCGGGTTGGAGTTGGCGGGTACGATTCGGGTCGGATTTGTTCCGGGTGCGTGTCGGTCGGTTGGATTCGCGTGTTTTTCCGGCCGGATTGCTATTTTCCGAGCGGCTCGGTCGGTCGGCTTGGTTTCCTGACGTGTCGGTCGGATTTATCGCGGCTTGCATCGTACTTGGCGTGTCGGGCACCACTGGTACGTGTCGGTCGGTAATTTTTCCGGCTCCGAGTCGGTCGGTGCTTTTTCCGGCCCGAATCGGAATCGACCCCTATGTGTCATGCGTTGCAGATCAAAGTTGTGACTTTCTCTTTGTAAATATAATTCCACATTAAAAAGTGTAATCTTTTTTACTGTTGTTTCCTTTATTGATCACATTTACTTTGATCTATAAAAATCACATCCTTTGTAAAAAAAATCAATCAGATTAGGTGCCCCTACGTGCTGTGATGTTATAAAATAGCTTACTATTTCCCAACAGAATGCTGCTCAATTTATTGACCTCAGAAGACGCCATGAACGCTCTCCTGGGATTTGACTAATGACCGCCATCTTAATTGCAGACTGCTGCAGCAGGCACTCATCTCTGCATTAGCAAAGATTCTTTTCCCCAGCTATATATTTTTTCCCATTTATGCCCATTATCGCTATACGAGTTCTTCCTTTCTGGGAATTATCTCCCTCTTCATGTCTGGTTTTGTTTTGTTTTTAAATCATGTGCCTCCTTCATATGTGATTTTTTGTCTCAGGTTCTTGCCTCTCCGGAAATCAAACTTTAATTCCCAGCTCGGTTAGAAACGTTGGGGCCGATTTAGAAGAAACTGACGCATCTGTAGAGATGCATCAGTTTAGCCTGCGATACCCTTGCACCACCATGGATGCACCGTATTTACAATATGGCACACCATGGCGCAAGGATTGACAGATTCGTCAGACATTCAGACGCATCTTTTGGCGCAAAAGTCATGCATTGCTGGAGGCGTGTCGCAAGCACAACGCAACTCCAGCAATGCATGGGGAGGCCTATTCCCAATACACTGTGTCACTCCTTACGTCTGCTCCAAGCAGGCGTAGGGTTTTGACGCAGTGGCATCCTAGAAGTGGCGCAGTGAAAACTTGTAGAACGCCCACCCTGCATACATTATACCTGTCGCAGGTATAACAAGGCTTTAGATGCATCACGCTGTAAATGGGCCGCCATGTTGCGCATTGTTTAAGCCGCCCCTGCATTTCAAAAAGTGACCCAATGGCAGAGTAAAAGTGTCGCAAGGGGCTTGTAAATGTGCCCATTGTTTACAGCCAAATCAGAAATTTCAAGAAATGTGGTACTGCGGGATGCCATATTCCTGGTAATGGATATTTCACCCAGATTAAAGCTTGTAAAATATCTAAGTGAAAGCAGGTTGTAAAATCGGAAATTACCAAGGTGATTGGATCTAGTATTCTTGATTTCAGCACCAGTTCTCCATTTCGAACCAAACCCCCATGGGAATACTTACAATACCACAGTATTTCTGCATCCTGGAATGACTGATTCCTCATTTCAGGTTTGAGGGACCTGTCCTAGGGCCTAATATGCCTTCCCATACACGCTTTCTTCTTTCATTTCCCCTGCGTGTTCCTTTCTTTTGTCCACGTAGCGTCTGCTTTTTAAACATTTTCTTTATACTTTGACACCGAATTTGAAGCACACATCCTCTGGTTGAACCACCTTGACTCGGTGCTACTGCCAGGCCATTATGTTTTATTTCAATTCACACCGATTATCTCATCAAATTAGTTTAATATAGTCGACGAAAATGTATTTCAGCAAAATATTTAGTAACTTTTGTTGACAGTGGACTGGTCTTCAGGAAACTGGAGCAGGGGATACTCGTAGTATCATGACCTGCAAAATGTTCCTCTGAGAAAAACAGCTCAATAGAAGCCCTCGCAGGCCCCATTCCTTGCAGTCCCGCGCGCCACTTTCAAATGACCTCATTGTTCTGCTGCATTATTGATGAACACAGATGGGAGCATAGTAAAGATAGGAAGTGCGGCAATAAGGAGCGAGTTGCCCTCCTGATTGCCTGCCCGCATTCTAAAAGAGAATTTCTCACACCAGACCAATAAGTGGTCTATATATCATGGCCACTGCTGGCTGGTAAGACAAAGGCTCGAACTCTCTGCTCATAGTTCTGGTGCCTTGACATGGTAATTAGATGCTATAGGGCTCCTGGGACGTTCGGCTGCATGTTCATTTCACAGTAAGAGGCATTAGTCTGCCCTAACAGTACCATTCTCCACTGACCGCCATACCATGATACTTTCAGGAGCAGCCATGAATCTGGTCTAATGTTCCATCTGCTCTACAAAAAATAATGCATCTTTCGGTGGATGATATGAAGAGATGTGCCTTCTAGCCTATTCATAATACTGAATAAAGAACGGGAGGGCTCATGGTGTTATTATATGTGGTGGTTTCCCACTACATTACCATTTTGTAACGCAAAAAAATCTCTTTGTTTTGAAAATAGTGTAATATTGTTTCACTTAAAATAACACCATTTTGAAAAATCACGCATGAACGGCAATATACTCTACTAAATATTGTGTTCATTCAACAGTGTTATACACACTAAGTTATGCAGTAATGGTGCGGAGATTTAGCAACATACAATTATTATCTGGTCATCACTGATGGAAAATGCATAAGTCCCATGTTGAAAATGTGTAACTTTTCTGTAAAAAAAACCTCTGCATAACCGCCATTCTATAAATCGTAGCTCTGCTGTGCTGAGCAGATACACCAATGGGGGTAGGGTTTCCAGAAAGTGATCCCGCTCAGCTGGGGCTGGAAATAGGAGGCACAGAGAGGTGCCCCAGGGAGAGGGTCCTCAGTTACTCGCGCACACACACTTTTATCTAGGATCTATATAGCACACGGAGGGGGAGATTTACTAAGCATTTGCGCTGTGTTTCCGTCACAAAAGTGATGCAAAATGACACAAAATCTTTTTTTTGTAATTTACTTTCCAGCGCTAAACTTGTTTAGCGCTAGAAATAACGTAAAAGTATTGCACAGCAGCGCATTGCGCTGCTTCGTGTTACTTTGCGCCATTGGGGCGTACCAAGGGTGGTGCATAGGCGTTCCCATGCAACCACCCAAAGTTTCTCACGCTAAA
>CAWUFW010028865.1:0-20330 GCA_963921515.1 Calotriton arnoldi | reverse complement strand
GCAAAGGGCGAGGAGGCCCGGCTCAGTGTAACGTGCGCAAAGAAAAGCAGCATGGCAGCCAGGCCTAGGCCAACATAACAAGGCAGGTAACAATCCACAAGACATTACTTATTGTGTATTAATGTATTTCTTTATTTTCATTTCCATTTTAACTATAAATATTCTAACAGGCTGTTTTTTATTTTCATTCTATTTCGTGGGTTAAATGCCCACATTAAACATGTTGATGATAATGATGAACACACAAAAGCACCTAGTGAGACCTAGAAAAGCCCTAGTGACACCCGCTAGTGCTCGAAGTTGGATGCAAAGTTATTTGTCTTAATGACCGTCTGTATTTCCATTTTTTAACATTTTTAGCTTTTTGCTATCCGTATTCTGTTGTAGCTAGTAAATTAGGCGAATAATTAGTTTTTTTTCCCCCTTCATGGTTCTTTTGAGATCCCCCGCAAAAATAGTTGTGCTCCCACTTGTGGCATTGTTCCTCTGATGCCCCAGAAGACAGAGGGGGAATCATAAATCGGTGCCCAGTATATATTCTTTACCCTCTATTTGTTTTGGTGGAAACATTGGCATTCCAGGTTTTTTTAAGTTTTAGCCTGAACGTCTACATGATAGTTTGATACAGAGGTTTGGTGGTTATTTCCCCTTGCCTTTTTAACAATGGGCATGCTGAGCTGGAAAAGGAATCATGACTAAGGCCCTTACTACGATGCCGGTCAGATGAGCGTCTGAGCGACATCGTTGCGGTAATGGGACAGTCCAACAAGTAGTTGGAGGTCCCATCCGCTTAAGGATGCTACTGTCAGCACGGCGGTCGGAATCATGCCCTTTATTATTGCGGCTTGTGCTGGCGGTAGGAAAAGGGCTGCAGCAGAAGCCTCAATGATAAAGGGCATGTAAACAAACCTCCATGCACCTTGTGCCAAGCACCACATGGTGCTTGGCACAAGGTGCATGGATGTTTGGAGTGGCACCACAGGAGCCCCCAGGTCTCATAGCGGAGACCGCAGAGGGATGGGGGCCCTGCTGGAGGGCCCCCAAAGTCCGTTTCCAACAGCCTTTCTATGGCGGTTGGACTGCCATAGAAAGGCTGTATGAAAGGGACATCGTAATCCCTGCTGCATGAGCAAGCACCGCCCCATTGTAAGGTACTTTCTGACCGCTGCCACGACGGGCTCCTTGAGCCCATTGGAAAAGCAGCGGTTGGTCCCTCTGCCTCCTGCCTCCGACCGCCACATCATAATGCGGCGGTCGGACTGCATAGCTAGATGTCTCTCGGACTGCAACTGACTGGCTGTCAGTTGAGGTTTGACCGACATCGTAATGAGGGCCTATGTTGTAGAGACATAGTTTTAGAGCCATTGTGAGAAGTTGGCCTGGCATATGCTGTCCACTATTTGTAGTGGGCACCTTGCACCAGTCCAAACAACCCCTTATTGGAGATAGGTTAAAGACAACCTTTATTGAAAGCTATCCTAGTGGTAGCTATGGAGAGCAGCCTTCAGGCTAAGTCTTGAAGGAATGTAAAGCAGCTTGTTTTACCAGTCTATAATCTCTTGAGTGACCAAATGAAAGAGGACCACACCAGGTATATATTCAAAATATATGTATTTATTACTAAACACACCCCTCTAGTCTCTTTATGAGGCTAGAGTTCAAAGTACATAAATTATAAGTTAGTTATCTACAGTAATAGCACAAATACACGTTTGAGCCCCAGGGGCGTACCAAACCATATACCAATAAAGTGGTATAAGAACCACGACTGAGCTAGACACAAGGCCTAGAGCCTGTAGAAGTGCTTGGACCACAAGGAACCACCCAAGGCAGTGACACAGGGGACCCACGGGGGACGCGTGCAGTGTATGAACACAGCCGCGAACCACCGTTAACTTCTATGGGGAAAGTCGCGATTAGAATTTAAAAGAAAAGGGACACTTAGAGGAGGACTTGGAGCAAACCCTTTGAGAACTAGGCTGTTCTAGTGTCAATACCCACGGGAGCACCGGAGTACTCGAGTTACCTCACCCAGGGGAGCCGGGTGCATAGGTGTCTTTCGGGGTCGGGTTTCGTCGTCGCTTTCAATGGCGATCTGCTGCAAAGTGCTGCTGGCGGCCAAGTCGAAAGTGTTCGGGTGGATCCAAAGGTGGATCGAAGATCTGAAGAACCTGAAAGCAGAGGGGACAGAGTCTGGGTCACTAGCCAGTGACCAGGAAGGCGATGAGCAGATGCCCACCGATGTCGAGTGCTTCAGGTAGGTTGACGGTTGTCTTGACTCTTCAGCCACGAGATCCAGGAGGCGTCGACGACAACCAGGAGCTGGATTCATACTGTCCCACAACGTCTGTCGATTGCAGGGGTCTCGGCGACCGGATTGGACCCAACAAGCCTTGGCAACGGCAAGTCTTGTGGAAATGGAAGAAAGACGATGTTGCAGACCAGCAAGGTCTGGGGGACTCACTCAGCAAGGATAAGTCAGGGCACGCCTGGAGCAACCAGGGAGCCCAAGCAGAAAAAGATTGGCCTTCGGGAGGGCCTACTAGCCAACGGACTAGCGACCGCGAAGGAGCCTCAAGACGATGCACGTGGACCTGGCTCACAGGACACTCGTGGAGTGGAGGCCAGCGATCTTCGGTGCAGTTGGTGCTGGAGGCTGGGGCTACTCGGAGCCCAAAGCACGATTTCGTGGGAGACCCAGAAGAGGATGCACTTGCAAATGCGTTCGGTGTCCAAGGTTCACGGTTCCACGTTACCCACGACAGCTACGGGCCTCAGCTTTGCTGGGGACTCAGGGCAGCCTCGGGGAAGTCTGGAAATCCACCTCTGGTGATGCAAAGACTTCAGCGTCCGGCGGGAGCTTCAGCGATGCAGACCGGACAATTGCTTCTTTGGTGCCTGCCAAGCAGGGGAGTCACTCCTTGACCCCAAGGGAGATTCTTCAGTCCTCTAATCTTAAAGTAGAGCGTTGAAGGTCCAGGATTCTGTGTCAGAGTTTCGTCCAGGTACATCTAAAGTCCTAAGGACTGGGGTCCCCTACTTATACTAAGGTAGGGGGTTGGACATACTCTGTGGCCCCACCTATGGGAGGGTCAGGGCAGAGGGGTGGTTACACCCCTTTCCCTTTGTCCAGTTTCGCGCCAGAGCAGGGGCTGGAAGCCCCTGAGCCGGTTTGAACTGGGGTATGCACAGGGACACCAAGTGTGCCCCCAGTGCAGGACTTCAAAGCACCAGAGAGTGCTCCCGCCCAGCCCCAATACACACTATCCTGTCTGGGGAGGTGGTTACACCTCCCTGGGACAGGAAACCTATTGTCCAGGCCTCCCCTGCCGGAGTTTCGGTCAGCAGCAGGAGGCCAGACTCGTGTCTGTGGCAGCGGCATCCATTTTGTGATGCCAGGGCTCTGGAAAGTCAGTACCGGGTATACCGGTGTGTACATGTCTTTCCCTCTAGAAGGGTGGAATGCTACCCCCACCGCCAGAACTGGCGGGGGGTAGTATTCCAAGATGTTTGACACCAAACACGACATGTTTCCGTGCAGCCATCCCAAAGTTAGCATTTAACGCGAGGTTATAATGCGCTTAAGAGTATATGGTCGGGCTGCACTACAAACAGCATCAGAGAAGGGTCTCCGAACGCTGCAGAGGGGCCCAGCTCATGCAGGGGCACCCTCTCACATAGGAACCACGCACTCTGCCTTCAGGATTGATAAGGCCTGCCATAGGAGTGACTTATAGGTTTATATGTGTGTATGTATGTAGTGATATAGGTAGCCTATATCACAGTAAGGGGTGCATGCACCACCTTACCCAGGCTGCAGTAGCAGACCTGTGGTGTCAGTTTGGATGGCCTTCCAGGGGTGGCACAATACATGCTGCAGCCCCTGGTAGGCCTCTGAGGTACCTATGCCCTGGGTACATAGTATACCATATACTAGGGACTTATAAGGGCACTCCAGATTCCAATCAGAGATGTGCCTAAGGCACATGGAAACCATTTTAAAGAGGAAGCAGCTAGGCTGGGGTTCTGATTAGCAGGGCCCCAGCCAGACTAAGGTCGAAAAACAGTGAAGCATCAGCAAAAAGTGGGGGTACCCATGTGAAGCAGATCCTACTCTCCTACACAACCCCCCAAACGTAGGGACATTAAACTAACCTTGCCCAGTTAAGTCTTCATGTTCTAAGTGGAAGTACCTAGAGAGTCCATCTGCATTGGCATGGTTACTCCCAGGTCTATGTTCCACTGTGAAGTCCATCCCCTGTAGGGAAATGGACCACCTAAGCAGTTTGGGGTTTTCACCCTTCATTTGTTTTAGCCATAAGAGGGGCTTATGGTCTGTTTGAACAAGGAAGTGAGTACCAAACAAGTATGGCCTCAACTTCTTCAGAGCCCAGACCACAGCAAAGGCCTCCCTCTCAATGGCTGACCAACGTTTCTCTCTAGGGGTCAGCCTTCTGCTAATAAAAGCTACTGGCTGATCCTGACCTTCATCATTCAATTGTGACAGTACAGCCCCTACCCCCAATTCAGATGCATCAGTTTGAACAATGAACTTCTTGGAGTAATCAGGACTCTGTAGAATGGGAGCAGTGCACATGGCCTGCTTTAGGTCATCAAATGCCTTTTGACAGCTAACTGTCCACTGAACCTTTTGGGCATTTTCTTGGAAGTTAAGTCATTCAGGGGTGTCACTATTGATCCATACCCCTTGACAAATCTCCTATAGTACCCAGTCAGGCCTAAGAAGGCTCTCACCTGAGTCTGGGTAGTTGGAGCAGTCCAGTCCATGATGGTCTGGATCTTGCTCTGCAGTGGTTGAACCTGGCCTCCACCCACAAGGTGGCCCAGGTACACAACCTGACTCTGCCCTATCTGGCACTTGGTGGCCTTGATAGTCAGGCCTGCTTTCTGCAGGGCCTGTAAAACATTTCTGAGGTGGACCAGGTGATCCTCCCAGGTGGAGCTAAAGACAGCAATATCATCTAGATATGCTGCACTATAGGCTTCCAGACCTGTAAGGACTGTATTCACCAACCTCTGAAAAGTGGCAGGTGCATTCTTCAGACCAAAGGGCATCACCACAAATTGATAATGCCCACTAGGGGTTGAGAATGCTGTCTTTGGCTTTGCATCATCAGCTAGTCTGATCTGCCAGTAGCCAGCTGTCAGGTCAAATGTGCTTAGATACTTGGCTGAGGCCAAAGTGTCTATTAGCTCATCTGCCCTTGGTATTGGATGGGCATCAGTCCTAGTGACTGCATTGAGACCCCTGTAGTCCACACAAAACCTCATCTCTCTTTTCCCACCATTGGTGTGAGGTTTTGGCACAAGGACCACTGGACTAGCCCAAGGGCTATCTGAGGGTTCAATAACTCCCAAATCCAACATCTTCTGGACTTCTGTCCTGATACAGTCCCTGACATGGTCAGGTTGCCTATAAATCTTATTTTTAATAGGCAGACTGTCCCCAGTGTCCACTTCATGAGTGCACCAGGTAGTCTGACTGGGTGTCAGTGAGAATATGTGTCTGAACTGATTGAGCACCTGTCTGCAATCAGTCTGCTGCTGGGTAGTGAGGCTGCCTGCCAAGGCTACACCATCCACTGACCCATCACCAGGGTTCTGTGAGAGCAGGTCAGGGAGTGGGTCACTCTCTTCCTCCTGTCCCTCATCAGTAGCCATGAGCAAGCCCATGTCTGCCCTGTCCACATATGGTTTTAACCTGTTGACATGGAGAACCCTGTGGGGACTCCTGGGTGTTCCTAGGTCTACTAAGTAGGTAACCTCACCCTTCTGTTCAACAATGGTATGGGGTCCACTCCATTTGTCTTGGAGAGCTGCTGGGGCCACTGGCTCCAACACCCACACCTTCTGTCCTGGCTGGTAAACAGTCAGTACAGCCTTTGGTCATGCCAGGCTTTTGAAGTTCCTGGCTAGCCTCAAGGTTTTTAGTTGCCTTTTTCATATACTCAGCCATCCGGGAGCGGAGACCAAGTACATAGTCCACTATGTCTTGCTTTGGGGGCTTGAGAGGTAACTCCCATCCTTCCTTCACCAAGCACAATGGACCCCTGACAGGGTGACCAAACAAAAGTTCAAAAGGGCTGTAGCCAACCCCTTTTGAGGCACCTCCCTGTACGCAAATAAAAGGCAGGGCAAGAGTATGTCCCATCTTCGCCTAAGCTTTTCTGGGAGCCCTTTAATCATGCCCTTCAAGGTTTTGTTGAATCTCTCAACTAAACCATTGCATTGTGGGTGATAGGGTGTGGTGAACTTGTAAGTCACTCCACACTCCTTCCACATTGCTTTTAAGTATCCAGACATAAAGTTTGCACCCCTGTCTGATACAACCTCCTTAGGGAAGCCCACTCTTGAGAAAATTCCCAGGAGGGCCCTTGCCACCACAGGTGCTGTAGTGGTCCTAAGGGGAATAGCCTCTGGGTACCTGGTGGCATGATCCACTACCACCAGGATAAACCTGTGCCCAGATGCTGTTTGGGGATCCATGGGACCAACAATGTCAATCCCCACCCTTTCAAAGGGAACCCCCACCACAGGTAGTGGTATCAGGGGGCCTTTGTAGTGCCACCTGCCTTGCCACTGGCCTGGCAGGTTACACAGGAGCGACAAAACTCCTTGGTGTCTTCAGACATGTGGGGCCAGTGAAAGTGAGGGACAATTCTGTCCCAAGTCTTGTTCTGGCCCAGGTGACCTGCTAAGGGAATATCATGGGCTAGGGTCAATAGGAAGCCCCTGAACTTCAGAGGTATAACCAACCTCCTGGTAGCACCAGGCTTGGGGTCTCTACACTCTGAGTACAAGAGTCCATCATCCCAATACACAGTATGGGGACCACTAGCTTTCCCAGCAGCCTCAGCAGCAGCTTGCTGTCTGAGGGGTTCAAGAGAGGGGCAGCTCTGCTGCTCCTGGCTCAGATCTGCCCTGGAAGGGCCCCTGTCCCCAAGAACTCAACCTGGTCAGGTTCAAGCTCCTCTGGGACAGTTCCTTCCTCAGGACTGAGATCATCCCCCTCAAGGGACTGATCTTCCTTCTGAGCCAAGGGGAAGGCACTGCCTTTACCCTACTACTCCTCTTCTTGGAGGGCACTTGGTCCATTATTCCAGAATCCAAGGCCTGTTCAGTGTTAGACATTTTGGCTTGTGACCTGGTCACAGCAAACACATCTGCAGGGATGCCCAGCATTTCTGCATGGGTCCTGAGCTCCACTTCTGCCCAAGCTGAAGTTTCTAAGTCATTGCCAAGCAAGCATTCAACGGGTAGGTCTGCACTTACCACAACCTTCTTAAGGCCAGTTACCCCTCCCCAGGAGAAGTTAACAACTGCCAGAGTATGGTCTGTTCTGACGTTGCTAGCATTGGTCACTTGGTACATTTCACCAAGTATAATCTGCCCAGGATTCACAAGGTCTTGTGTCACCATGGTGACACTTGCCCCTGTGTCCCTAAATGCCAAAGCCTCTCTTCCATTGATTAAGGGCTGTTGTCTGTACTTGCCCAGATTACTGGGACTCACAGAGGAGGTCATATCCATGCCTCCATCACAGACTAGGACAGCCTGAGTGAGTTCTCTGACTAGGTCAGAGCTCATCTCCTTACCCAGGGTCAACCCTACTAAACCCTTGGCTTGTGTAGTCCCACCACCAACTGTAACTGCACTAGGGGAGCAGGTGCCTTAGGGGCATTGGTGGGGGCTGGAGTAGAGTCTTTGGACTTGGTGCAATCACTGGTCCAGTGGGTCTTTTGCTTACAGACCTTGCACCATGGTTTCCTTTGGCCTTTCCCTTTGGTAGACTGTGAATCCCCACCTGAAGAAGATTTTTGGGGGCCTTGTGAAGACTTTTGATCTTTACCCTTCTCCCCACCCTTATCAGAGGTTTTCGAATCTTGCTTCTTAGGGTCACCACCTTGGTTCTGTACCTTCTGCTTCACCCTGGTTCTGACCCATTTGTCTGCCTTCTTTCCCAATTCTTGGGGAGAGGTCAGATCAGAGTCTACCAGGTGCTGATGCAACAGCTGATTTTGACAGTTATTAAGAATCTGCTCCCTCATGATCAGATTGTACAATCCTGTGAAGTCACATACCTTACTGCCCAATAACCAACCTTCCAGAGCCTTGGCAGAACAATCAACAAAGTCCACCCAGTCTTGAGTCTGTGCTTTTTGGGTATCCCTGAACTTTAACCTGTATTGTTCAGTGGTTAGGCCAAACCCATCAATTAGAGCACTCTTCAAGACTTTGTAATTATCAGCATCCTCCTCTCTAACAGTGAGGAGCTTGTCTCTACCTTTGTCTGCAAAGGAGAGCCACAAGATTGCTGCCCACTGCTCCTGAGGGACCCTCTGTACTTTACAGGCCCTCTCTAGAGCAGTTATCCATTTGTGGATGTCATCCCCACTCTGGTAGGGAGGGACAATCTTGCTCAGGTTTCTATGGTCATAAGACCTTTCCCTATCTTTGGGGAAACTGCTGCCACCATGGGACTCTAGTCCCAACTTTTGTCTCTCTCTATAGAGATCTAGGGACTCCCTGTCTATAGCCAATTGCTGTTTCCTGAGTTCAAGCTGAGTTTGCTCATACTGAATCAGTCTCTTTCTCCTCTCATGAGAGGATTCCCTCCTATGAGAGGAGACAGAGGTCCCTATTGAGGTGTCAGAGTGGTTAGACTCCTGAGAAGGAGACCTAGACCTTCTGGGCACACTCAGAACTCTTCCTGGGGGACAAAGGGGAAGTCAGTCTGATCCTCCCTCCTCCTCCTCCACAGGAGGAATTGGGTTTTCCAGGACAAGGTCATTTTCACCTTCCTGGCCAGTTTCAGAGGGGGGCCTGGGTTTCTTCACCCCTGGCCCCTTCCTCATCTTCTGCCCCACCCTCTTTGCCTACCCCTTCAGACCCTAGGGGCCTGCTGAGATCATCAGCTAGTAACACCTCCCTGAGGTGTTGGGTGCTAGCACTTTTGCCTGCCTTCAACTTCCTAGTATTGCATAATGCTCTCAATTCCAAGAATGGGAGTTTATCATACTTGGAGGGAAGAAGCCCACTGGCTTCTGGCAAGGACTCACTGGGTCCTGGCTTTGAAGACATTACTAGTGAGGTGTGGTGTATGCACTACCTACTCTAGTGTGGCCTACTAAACTCTCTTGAGTTGTAGAAAGGGTGTGCTATCCCTTAACACACAACTCTAAGTTCAGTAGAACTTACTGTATTACTAAGCTTGATTTATATGTACCTTAGGTACCCTTAGTGGTTTTCAGTTGATCAATTCAATTGAGATTATCTGGTAAAACAATAGCAAGCTGGAATCCCACACGCTGCACACCAATGTGAGAAGTTGGCCTGGCATATGCTGTCCACTAATTATAGTGGGCACCTTGCACCAGTCCAAACAACCCCTTATTGGAGATAGGTTAAAGACAACCTTTATTGAAAGCTATCCTAGTGGTAGCTATGGAGAGCAGCCTTCAGGCTAAGTCTTGAAGGAATGTAAAGCAGCTTGTTTTACCAGTCTATAATCTCTTGAGTGACCAAATGAAAGAGGACCACACCAGGTATATATTCAAAATATATGTATTTATTACTAAACACACCCCTCTAGTCTCTTTATGAGGCTAGAGTTCGAAATACATAAATTATAAGTTAGTTATCTACAGTAATAGCACAAATACACGTTTGAGCCCCAGGGGCGTACCAAACCATATACCAATAAAGTGGTATAAGAACCACGACTGAGCTAGACACAAGGCCTAGAGCCTGTAGAAGTGCTTGGACCACAAGGAACCACCCAAGGCAGTGACACAGGGGACCCACGGGGGACGCGTGCAGTGTATGAACACAGCCGCGAACCACCGTTAACTTCTATGGGGAAAGTCGCGATTAGAATTTAAAAGAAAAGGGACACTTAGAGGAGGACTTGGAGCAAACCCTTTGAGAACTAGGCTGTTCTAGTGTCAATACCCACGGGAGCACCGGAGTACTCGAGTTACCTCACCCAGGGGAGCCGGGTGCATAGGTGTCTTTCGGGGTCGGGTTTCGTCGTCGCTTTCAATGGCGATCTGCTGCAAAGTGCTGCTGGCGGCCAAGTCGAAAGTGTTCGGGTGGATCCAAAGGTGGATCGAAGATCTGAAGAACCTGAAAGCAGAGGGGACAGAGTCTGGGTCACTAGCCAGTGACCAGGAAGGCGATGAGCAGATGCCCACCGATGTCGAGTGCTTCAGGTAGGTTGACGGTCGTCTTGACTCTTCAGCCACGAGGTCCAGGAGGCGTCGACGATGACCAGGAGCTGGATTCGAGCTGTCCCACGACGTCTGTCGATTGCAGGGGTGTCGGCGACCGGATTGGACCCAACAAGCCTTGGCAACGGCAAGTCTCGTGGAAATGGAAGAAGGACGATGTTGCAGACCAGCAAGGTCTGGGGGACTCACCCAGCAAGGATAAGTCAGGGCACGCCTGGAGCAACCAGGGAGCCCAAGCAGAAAAAGATTGGCCTTCGGGAGGGCCTACTAGCCAACGGACTAGCGACCGCGAAGGAGCCTCGAGACGATGCACGTGGAGCTGGCTCACAGGACACTCGTGGAGTGGAGGCCAGTGATCTTCGGTGCAGTTGGTGCTGGAGGCTGGGGCTACTCGGAGCCCAAAGCACGACTTCGTGGGAGACCCAGAAGAGGATGCACTTGCAAATGCGTTCGGTGTCCAGGGGTCACGGTTCCACGTTACCCACGACAGCTACGGGCCTCAGCTTTGCTGGGGACTCAGGGCAGCCTCGGGGAAGTCTGGAAATCCACCTCTGGTGATGCAAAGACTTCGGCGTCCGACGGGAGCTTCAGCGATGCAGACCGGACAATTGCTTCTTTGGTGCCTGCCAAGCAGGGGAGTCACTCCTTGACCCCAAGGGAGATTCTTCAGTCCTCTAATCTTGAAGTAGAGCGTCGAAGGTCCAGGATTCTGTGTCAGAGTTTCGTCCAGGTAAATCTAAAGTCCTAAGGACTGGGGTCCCCTACTTATACTAAGGTAGGGGTTGGACATACTCTGTGGCCCCACCTATGGGAGGGTCAGGGCAGAGGGGTGGTTACACCCCTTTCCCTTTGTCCAGTTTCGCGCCAGAGCAGGGGCTGGAAGCCCCTGAGCCGGTTTGAACTGGGGTATGCACAGGGACACCAAGTGTGCCCCCAGTGCAGGACTTCAAAGCACCAGAGAGTGCTCCCGCCCAGCCCCAATACACACTATCCTGTCTGGGGAGGTGGTTACACCTCCCTGGGACAGGAAACCTATTGTCCAGGCCTCCCCTGCCGGAGTTTCGGTCAGCAGCAGGAGGCCAGACTCGTGTCTGTGGCAGCGGCATCCATTTTGTGATGCCAGGGCTCTGGAAAGTCAGTACCGGGTATACCGGTGTGTACATGTCTTTCCCTCTAGAAGGGTGGAATGCTACCCCCGCCGCCAGAACTGGCGGGGGGTAGTATTCCAAGATGTTTGACACCAAACACGACATGTTTCCGTGCAGCCATCCCAAAGTTAGCATTTAACGCGAGGTTATAATGCGCTTAAGAGTATATGGTCGGGCTGCACTACAAACAGCATCAGAGAAGGGTCTCCGAACGCTGCAGAGGGGCCCAGCTCATGCAGGGGCACCCTCTCACATAGGAACCACGCACTCTGCCTTCAGGATTGATAAGGCCTGCCATAGGA
Organism: Calotriton arnoldi; assembly: GCA_963921515.1. Taxonomy (NCBI): domain Eukaryota; kingdom Metazoa; phylum Chordata; class Amphibia; order Caudata; family Salamandridae; genus Calotriton; species Calotriton arnoldi. Next base: position 8,630 of record CAWUFW010028865.1, on the reverse strand, counting down.
GTGACTTATAGGTTTATATGTGTGTATGTATGTAGTGATATAGGTAGCCTATATCACAGTAAGGGGTGCATGCACCACCTTACCCAGGCTGCAGTAGCAGACCTGTGGTGTCAGTTTGGATGGCCTTCCAGGGGTGGCACAATACATGCTGCAGCCCCTGGTAGGCCTCTGAGGTACCTATGCCCTGGGTACATAGTATACCATATACTAGGGACTTATAAGGGCACTCCAGATTCCAATCAGAGATGTGCCTAAGGCACATGGAAACCATTTTAAAGAGGAAGCAGCTAGGCTGGGGTTCTGATTAGCAGGGCCCCAGCCAGACTAAGGTCGAAAAACAGTGAAGCATCAGCAAAAAGTGGGGGTACCCATGTGAAGCAGATCCTACTCTCCTACACAACCCCCCAAACGTAGGGACATTAAACTAACCTTGCCCAGTTAAGTCTTCATGTTCTAAGTGGAAGTACCTAGAGAGTCCATCTGCATTGGCATGGTTACTCCCAGGTCTATGTTCCACTGTGAAGTCCATCCCCTGTAGGGAAATGGACCACCTAAGCAGTTTGGGGTTTTCACCCTTCATTTGTTTTAGCCATAAGAGGGGCTTATGGTCTGTTTGAACAAGGAAGTGAGTACCAAACAAGTATGGCCTCAACTTCTTCAGAGCCCAGACCACAGCAAAGGCCTCCCTCTCAATGGCTGACCAACGTTTCTCTCTAGGGGTCAGCCTTCTGCTAATAAAAGCTACTGGCTGATCCTGACCTTCATCATTCAATTGTGACAGTACAGCCCCTACCCCCAATTCAGATGCATCAGTTTGAACAATGAACTTCTTGGAGTAATCAGGACTCTGTAGAATGGGAGCAGTGCACATGGCCTGCTTTAGGTCATCAAATGCCTTTTGACAGCTAACTGTCCACTGAACCTTTTTGGGCATTTTCTTGGAAGTTAAGTCATTCAGGGGTGTCACTATTGATCCATACCCCTTGACAAATCTCCTATAGTACCCAGTCAGGCCTAAGAAGGCTCTCACCTGAGTCTGGGTAGTTGGAGCAGTCCAGTCCATGATGGTCTGGATCTTGCTCTGCAGTGGTTGAACCTGGCCTCCACCCACAAGGTGGCCCAGGTACACAACCTGACTCTGCCCTATCTGGCACTTGGTGGCCTTGATAGTCAGGCCTGCTTTCTGCAGGGCCTGTAAAACATTTCTGAGGTGGACCAGGTGATCCTCCCAGGTGGAGCTAAAGACAGCAATATCATCTAGATATGCTGCACTATAGGCTTCCAGACCTGTAAGGACTGTATTCACCAACCTCTGAAAAGTGGCAGGTGCATTCTTCAGACCAAAGGGCATCACCACAAATTGATAATGCCCACTAGGGGTTGAGAATGCTGTCTTTGGCTTTGCATCATCAGCTAGTCTGATCTGCCAGTAGCCAGCTGTCAGGTCAAATGTGCTTAGATACTTGGCTGAGGCCAAAGTGTCTATTAGCTCATCTGCCCTTGGTATTGGATGGGCATCAGTCCTAGTGACTGCATTGAGACCCCTGTAGTCCACACAAAACCTCATCTCTCTTTTCCCACCATTGGTGTGAGGTTTTGGCACAAGGACCACTGGACTAGCCCAAGGGCTATCTGAGGGTTCAATAACTCCCAAATCCAACATCTTCTGGACTTCTGTCCTGATACAGTCCCTGACATGGTCAGGTTGCCTATAAATCTTATTTTTAATAGGCAGACTGTCCCCAGTGTCCACTTCATGAGTGCACCAGGTAGTCTGACTGGGTGTCAGTGAGAATATGTGTCTGAACTGATTGAGCACCTGTCTGCAATCAGTCTGCTGCTGGGTAGTGAGGCTGCCTGCCAAGGCTACACCATCCACTGACCCATCACCAGGGTTCTGTGAGAGCAGGTCAGGGAGTGGGTCACTCTCTTCCTCCTGTCCCTCATCAGTAGCCATGAGCAAGCCCATGTCTGCCCTGTCCACATATGGTTTTAACCTGTTGACATGGAGAACCCTGTGGGGACTCCTGGGTGTTCCTAGGTCTACTAAGTAGGTAACCTCACCCTTCTGTTCAACAATGGTATGGGGTCCACTCCATTTGTCTTGGAGAGCTGCTGGGGCCACTGGCTCCAACACCCACACCTTCTGTCCTGGCTGGTAAACAGTCAGTACAGCCTTTTGGTCATGCCAGGCTTTTTGAAGTTCCTGGCTAGCCTCAAGGTTTTTAGTTGCCTTTTTCATATACTCAGCCATCCGGGAGCGGAGACCAAGTACATAGTCCACTATGTCTTGCTTTGGGGGCTTGAGAGGTAACTCCCATCCTTCCTTCACCAAGCACAATGGACCCCTGACAGGGTGACCAAACAAAAGTTCAAAAGGGCTGTAGCCAACCCCTTTTGAGGCACCTCCCTGTACGCAAATAAAAGGCAGGGCAAGAGTATGTCCCATCTTCGCCTAAGCTTTTCTGGGAGCCCTTTAATCATGCCCTTCAAGGTTTTGTTGAATCTCTCAACTAAACCATTGCATTGTGGGTGATAGGGTGTGGTGAACTTGTAAGTCACTCCACACTCCTTCCACATTGCTTTTAAGTATCCAGACATAAAGTTTGCACCCCTGTCTGATACAACCTCCTTAGGGAAGCCCACTCTTGAGAAAATTCCCAGGAGGGCCCTTGCCACCACAGGTGCTGTAGTGGTCCTAAGGGGAATAGCCTCTGGGTACCTGGTGGCATGATCCACTACCACCAGGATAAACCTGTGCCCAGATGCTGTTTGGGGATCCATGGGACCAACAATGTCAATCCCCACCCTTTCAAAGGGAACCCCCACCACAGGTAGTGGTATCAGGGGGCCTTTGTAGTGCCACCTGCCTTGCCACTGGCCTGGCAGGTTACACAGGAGCGACAAAACTCCTTGGTGTCTTCAGACATGTGGGGCCAGTGAAAGTGAGGGACAATTCTGTCCCAAGTCTTGTTCTGGCCCAGGTGACCTGCTAAGGGAATATCATGGGCTAGGGTCAATAGGAAGCCCCTGAACTTCAGAGGTATAACCAACCTCCTGGTAGCACCAGGCTTGGGGTCTCTACACTCTGAGTACAAGAGTCCATCATCCCAATACACAGTATGGGGACCACTAGCTTTCCCAGCAGCCTCAGCAGCAGCTTGCTGTCTGAGGGGTTCAAGAGAGGGGCAGCTCTGCTGCTCCTGGCTCAGATCTGCCCTGGAAGGGCCCCCTGTCCCCAAGAACTCAACCTGGTCAGGTTCAAGCTCCTCTGGGACAGTTCCTTCCTCAGGACTGAGATCATCCCCCTCAAGGGACTGATCTTCCTTCTGAGCCAAGGGGAAGGCACTGCCTTTACCCTACTACTCCTCTTCTTGGAGGGCACTTGGTCCATTATTCCAGAATCCAAGGCCTGTTCAGTGTTAGACATTTTGGCTTGTGACCTGGTCACAGCAAACACATCTGCAGGGATGCCCAGCATTTCTGCATGGGTCCTGAGCTCCACTTCTGCCCAAGCTGAAGTTTCTAAGTCATTGCCAAGCAAGCATTCAACGGGTAGGTCTGCACTTACCACAACCTTCTTAAGGCCAGTTACCCCTCCCCAGGAGAAGTTAACAACTGCCAGAGTATGGTCTGTTCTGACGTTGCTAGCATTGGTCACTTGGTACATTTCACCAAGTATAATCTGCCCAGGATTCACAAGGTCTTGTGTCACCATGGTGACACTTGCCCCTGTGTCCCTAAATGCCAAAGCCTCTCTTCCATTGATTAAGGGCTGTTGTCTGTACTTGCCCAGATTACTGGGACTCACAGAGGAGGTCATATCCATGCCTCCATCACAGACTAGGACAGCCTGAGTGAGTTCTCTGACTAGGTCAGAGCTCATCTCCTTACCCAGGGTCAACCCTACTAAACCCTTGGCTTGTGTAGTCCCACCACCAACTGTAACTGCACTAGGGGAGCAGGTGCCTTAGGGGCATTGGTGGGGGCTGGAGTAGAGTCTTTGGACTTGGTGCAATCACTGGTCCAGTGGGTCTTTTGCTTACAGACCTTGCACCATGGTTTCCTTTGGCCTTTCCCTTTGGTAGACTGTGAATCCCCACCTGAAGAAGATTTTTGGGGGCCTTGTGAAGACTTTTGATCTTTACCCTTCTCCCCACCCTTATCAGAGGTTTTCGAATCTTGCTTCTTAGGGTCACCACCTTGGTTCTGTACCTTCTGCTTCACCCTGGTTCTGACCCATTTGTCTGCCTTCTTTCCCAATTCTTGGGGAGAGGTCAGATCAGAGTCTACCAGGTGCTGATGCAACAGCTGATTTTGACAGTTATTAAGAATCTGCTCCCTCATGATCAGATTGTACAATCCTGTGAAGTCACATACCTTACTGCCCAATAACCAACCTTCCAGAGCCTTGGCAGAACAATCAACAAAGTCCACCCAGTCTTGAGTCTGTGCTTTTTGGGTATCCCTGAACTTTAACCTGTATTGTTCAGTGGTTAGGCCAAACCCATCAATTAGAGCACTCTTCAAGACTTTGTAATTATCAGCATCCTCCTCTCTAACAGTGAGGAGCTTGTCTCTACCTTTGTCTGCAAAGGAGAGCCACAAGATTGCTGCCCACTGCTCCTGAGGGACCCTCTGTACTTTACAGGCCCTCTCTAGAGCAGTTATCCATTTGTGGATGTCATCCCCACTCTGGTAGGGAGGGACAATCTTGCTCAGGTTTCTATGGTCATAAGACCTTTCCCTATCTTTGGGGAAACTGCTGCCACCATGGGACTCTAGTCCCAACTTTTGTCTCTCTCTATAGAGATCTAGGGACTCCCTGTCTATAGCCAATTGCTGTTTCCTGAGTTCAAGCTGAGTTTGCTCATACTGAATCAGTCTCTTTCTCCTCTCATGAGAGGATTCCCTCCTATGAGAGGAGACAGAGGTCCCTATTGAGGTGTCAGAGTGGTTAGACTCCTGAGAAGGAGACCTAGACCTTCTGGGCACACTCAGAACTCTTCCTGGGGGGACAAAGGGGAGGTCAGTCTGATCCTCCCCTCCTCCTCCTCCACAGGAGGAATTGGGTTTTCCAGGACAAGGTCATTTTCACCTTCCTGGCCAGTTTCAGAGGGGGGCCTGGGTTTCTTCACCCCTGGCCCCTTCCTCATCTTCTGCCCCACCCTCTTTGCCTACCCCTTCAGACCCTAGGGGCCTGCTGAGATCATCAGCTAGTAACACCTCCCTGAGGTGTTGGGTGCTGGCACTTTTGCCTGCCTTCAACTTCCTAGTATTGCATAATGCTCTCAATTCCAAGAATGGGAGTTTATCATACTTGGAGGGAAGAAGCCCACTGGCTTCTGGCAAGGACTCACTGGGTCCTGGCTTTGAAGACATTACTAGTGAGGTGTGGTGTATGCACTACCTACTCTAGTGTGGCCTACTAAACTCTCTTGAGTTGTAGAAAGGGTGTGCTATCCCTTAACACACAACTCTAAGTTCAGTAGAACTTACTGTATTACTAAGCTTGATTTATATGTACCTTAGGTACCCTTAGTGGTTTTCAGTTGATCAATTCAATTGAGATTATCTGGTAAAACAATAGCAAGCTGGAATCCCACACGCTGCACACCAATGTGAGAAGTTGGCCTGGCATATGCTGTCCACTAATTATAGTGGGCACCTTGCACCAGTCCAAACAACCCCTTATTGGAGATAGGTTAAAGACAACCTTTATTGAAAGCTATCCTAGTGGTAGCTATGGAGAGCAGCCTTCAGGCTAAGTCTTGAAGGAATGTAAAGCAGCTTGTTTTACCAGTCTATAATCTCTTGAGTGACCAAATGAAAGAGGACCACACCAGGTATATATTCAAAATATATGTATTTATTACTAAACACACCCCTCTAGTCTCTTTATGAGGCTAGAGTTCGAAATACATAAATTATAAGTTAGTTATCTACAGTAATAGCACAAATACACGTTTGAGCCCCAGGGGCGTACCAAACCATATACCAATAAAGTGGTATAAGAACCACGACTGAGCTAGACACAAGGCCTAGAGCCTGTAGAAGTGCTTGGACCACAAGGAACCACCCAAGGCAGTGACACAGGGGACCCACGGGGGACGCGTGCAGTGTATGAACACAGCCGCGAACCACCGTTAACTTCTATGGGGAAAGTCGCGATTAGAATTTAAAAGAAAAGGGACACTTAGAGGAGGACTTGGAGCAAACCCTTTGAGAACTAGGCTGTTCTAGTGTCAATACCCACGGGAGCACCGGAGTACTCGAGTTACCTCACCCAGGGAGCCGGGTGCATAGGTGTCTTTCGGGGTCGGGTTTCGTCGTCGCTTTCAATGGCGATCTGCTGCAAAGTGCTGCTGGCGGCCAAGTCGAAAGTGTTCGGGTGGATCCAAAGGTGGATCGAAGATCTGAAGAACCTGAAAGCAGAGGGGACAGAGTCTGGGTCACTAGCCAGTGACCAGGAAGGCGATGAGCAGATGCCCACCGATGTCGAGTGCTTCAGGTAGGTTGACGGTCGTCTTGACTCTTCAGCCACGAGGTCCAGGAGGCGTCGACGATGACCAGGAGCTGGATTCGAGCTGTCCCACGACGTCTGTCGATTGCAGGGGTGTCGGCGACCGGATTGGACCCAACAAGCCTTGGCAACGGCAAGTCTCGTGGAAATGGAAGAAGGACGATGTTGCAGACCAGCAAGGTCTGGGGGACTCACCCAGCAAGGATAAGTCAGGGCACGCCTGGAGCAACCAGGGAGCCCAAGCAGAAAAAGATTGGCCTTCGGGAGGGCCTACTAGCCAACGGACTAGCGACCGCGAAGGAGCCTCGAGACGATGCACGTGGAGCTGGCTCACAGGACACTCGTGGAGTGGAGGCCAGTGATCTTCGGTGCAGTTGGTGCTGGAGGCTGGGGCTACTCGGAGCCCAAAGCACGACTTCGTGGGAGACCCAGAAGAGGATGCACTTGCAAATGCGTTCGGTGTCCAGGGGTCACGGTTCCACGTTACCCACGACAGCTACGGGCCTCAGCTTTGCTGGGGACTCAGGGCAGCCTCGGGAAGTCTGGAAATCCACCTCTGGTGATGCAAAGACTTCGGCGTCCGGCGGGAGCTTCAGCGATGCAGACCGGACAATTGCTTCTTTGGTGCCTGCCAAGCAGGGAGTCACTCCTTGACCCCAAGGGAGATTCTTCAGTCCTCTAATCTTGAAGTAGAGCGTCGAAGGTCCAGGATTCTGTGTCAGAGTTTCGTCCAGGTAAATCTAAAGTCCTAAGGACTGGGGTCCCCTACTTATACTAAGGTAGGGGTTGGACATACTCTGTGGCCCCACCTATGGGAGGGTCAGGGCAGAGGGATGGTTACACCCCTTTCCCTTTGTCCAGTTTCGCGCCAGAGCAGGGGCTGGAAGCCCCTGAGCCGGTTTGAACTGGGGTATGCACAGGGACACCAAGTGTGCCCCCAGTGCAGGACTTCAAAGCACCAGAGCGTGCTCCCGCCCAGCCCCAATACACACTATCCTGTCTGGGGAGGTGGTTACACCTCCCTGGGACAGGAAACCTATTGTCCAGGCCTCCCCTGCCGGAGTTTCGGTCAGCAGCAGGAGGCCAGACTCGTGTCTGTGGCAGCGGCATCCATTTTGTGATGCCAGGGCTCTGGAAAGTCAGTACCGGGTATACCGGTGTGTACATGTCTTTCCCTCTAGAAGGGTGGAATGCTACCCCCGCCGCCAGAACTGGCGGGGGGGTAGTATTCCAAGATGTTTGACACCAAACACGACATGTTTCCGTGCAGCCATCCCAAAGTTAGCATTTAACGCGAGGTTATAATGCGCTTAAGAGTATATGGTCGGGCTGCACTACAAACAGCATCAGAGAAGGGTCTCCGAACGCTGCAGAGGGGCCCAGCTCATGCAGGGGCACCCTCTCACATAGGAACCACGCACTCTGCCTTCAGGATTGATAAGGCCTGCCATAGGAGTGACTTATAGGTTTATATGTGTGTATGTATGTAGTGATATAGGTAGCCTATATCACAGTAAGGGGTGCATGCACCACCTTACCCAGGCTGCAGTAGCAGACCTGTGGTGTCAGTTTGGATGGCCTTCCAGGGGTGGCACAATACATGCTGCAGCCCCTGGTAGGCCTCTGAGGTACCTATGCCCTGGGTACATAGTATACCATATACTAGGGACTTATAAGGGCACTCCAGATTCCAATCAGAGATGTGCCTAAGGCACATGGAAGCCATTTTAAAGAGGAAGCAGCTAGGCTGGGGTTCTGATTAGCAGGGCCCCAGCCAGACTAAGGTCGAAAAACAGTGAAGCATCAGCAAAAAGTGGGGGTACCCATGTGAAGCAGATCCTACTCTCCTACAGCCATCAGCCAAAATTCCACTTGCTTTTATATCAGTGTTAATAATTGAAGAAGTAGCTCGTGCATGGATATGTTTTAGACAATACCATGCTGAAATAGTTGTTATTTGTACCTATCAGATAATGTGCTGATACTTGTTTTTTATGGTGCCAATTCACTAATAAAATCTCCAAAGAAATAACTTAAGTTGAACACACATATCCACGATTCGCTACAAGCAATTGAAACATTCCACTTCATCAAATGTTCTCCGGCG
>CAWUFW010028864.1:0-20332 GCA_963921515.1 Calotriton arnoldi | reverse complement strand
AACAGTGAAGCATCAGCAAAAAGTGGGGGTACCCATGTGAAGCAGATCCTACTCTCCTACACAACCCCCCAAACGTAGGGACATTAAACTAACCTTGCCCAGTTAAGTCTTCATGTTCTAAGTGGAAGTACCTAGAGAGTCCATCTGCATTGGCATGGTTACTCCCAGGTCTATGTTCCACTGTGAAGTCCATCCCCTGTAGGGAAATGGACCACCTAAGCAGTTTGGGGTTTTCACCCTTCATTTGTTTTAGCCATAAGAGGGGCTTATGGTCTGTTTGAACAAGGAAGTGAGTACCAAACAAGTATGGCCTCAACTTCTTCAGAGCCCAGACCACAGCAAAGGCCTCCCTCTCAATGGCTGACCAACGTTTCTCTCTAGGGGTCAGCCTTCTGCTAATAAAAGCTACTGGCTGATCCTGACCTTCATCATTCAATTGTGACAGTACAGCCCCTACCCCCAATTCAGATGCATCAGTTTGAACAATGAACTTCTTGGAGTAATCAGGACTCTGTAGAATGGGAGCAGTGCACATGGCCTGCTTTAGGTCATCAAATGCCTTTTGACAGCTAACTGTCCACTGAACCTTTTGGGCATTTTCTTGGAAGTTAAGTCATTCAGGGGTGTCACTATTGATCCATACCCCTTGACAAATCTCCTATAGTACCCAGTCAGGCCTAAGAAGGCTCTCACCTGAGTCTGGGTAGTTGGAGCAGTCCAGTCCATGATGGTCTGGATCTTGCTCTGCAGTGGTTGAACCTGGCCTCCACCCACAAGGTGGCCCAGGTACACAACCTGACTCTGCCCTATCTGGCACTTGGTGGCCTTGATTGTCAGGCCTGCTTTCTGCAGGGCCTGTAAAACATTTCTGAGGTGGACCAGGTGATCCTCCCAGGTGGAGCTAAAGACAGCAATATCATCTAGATATGCTGCACTATAGGCTTCCAGACCTGTAAGGACTGTATTCACCAACCTCTGAAAAGTGGCAGGTGCATTCTTCAGACCAAAGGGCATCACCACAAATTGATAATGCCCACTAGGGGTTGAGAATGCTGTCTTTGGCTTTGCATCATCAGCTAGTCTGATCTGCCAGTAGCCAGCTGTCAGGTCAAATGTGCTTAGATACTTGGCTGAGGCCAAAGTGTCTATTAGCTCATCTGCCCTTGGTATTGGATGGGCATCAGTCCTAGTGACTGCATTGAGACCCCTGTAGTCCACACAAAACCTCATCTCTCTTTTCCCACCATTGGTGTGAGGTTTTGGCACAAGGACCACTGGACTAGCCCAAGGGCTATCTGAGTGTTCAATAACTCCCAAATCAAACATCTTCTGGACATCTGTCCTGATACAGTCCCTGACATGGTCAGGTTGCCTATAAATCTTATTTTTAATAGGCAGACTGTCCCCAGTGTCCACTTCATGAGTGCACCAGGTAGTCTGACTGGGTGTCAGTGAGAATATGTGTCTGAACTGATTGAGCACCGGTCTGCAATCAGTCTGCTGCTGGGTAGTGAGGCTGCCTGCCAAGGCTACACCATCTACTGACCCATCACCAGGGTTCTGTGAGAGCAGGTCAGGGAGTGGGTCACTCTCTTCCTCCTGTCCCTCATCAGTAGCCATGAGCAAGCCCATGTCTGCCCTGTCCACATATGGTTTTAACCTGTTGACATGGAGAACCCTGTGGGGACTCCTGGGTGTTCCTAGGTCTACTAAGTAGGTAACCTCACCCTTCTGTTCAACAATGGTATGGGGTCCACTCCATTTGTCTTGGAGAGCTGCTGGGGCCACTGGCTCCAACACCCACACCTTCTGTCCTGGCTGGTAAACAGTCAGTACAGCCTTTTGGTCATGCCAGGCTTTTTGAAGTTCCTGGCTAGCCTCAAGGTTTTTAGTTGCCTTTTTCATATACTCAGCCATCCGGGAGCGGAGACCAAGTACATAGTCCACTATGTCTTGCTTTGGGGGCTTGAGAGGTAACTCCCATCCTTCCTTCACCAAGCACAATGGACCCCTGACAGGGTGACCAAACAAAAGTTCAAAGGGCTGTAGCCAACCCCCTTTTGAGGCACCTCCCTGTATGCAAATAAAAAGCAGGGCAAGAGTATGTCCCATCTTCGCCTAAGCTTTTCTGGGAGCCCTTTAATCATGCCCTTCAAGGTTTTGTTGAATCTCTCAACTAAACCATTGCATTGTGGGTGATAGGGTGTGGTGAACTTGTAAGTCACTCCACACTCCTTCCACATTGCTTTTAAGTATCCAGACATAAAGTTTGCACCCCTGTCTGATACAACCTCCTTAGGGAAGCCCACTCTTGAGAAAATTCCCAGGAGGGCCCTTGCCACCACAGGTGCTGTAGTGGCCCTAAGGGGAATAGCCTCTGGGTACCTGGTGGCATGATCCACTACCACCAGGATAAACCTGTGCCCAGATGCTGTTTGGGGATCCATGGGACCAACAATGTCAATCCCCACCCTTTCAAGGGAACCCCCACCACAGGTAGTGGTATCAGGGGGCCTTTGTAGTGCCACCTGCCTTGCCACTGGCCTGGCAGGTTACACAGGAAGCGACAAAACTCCTTGGTGTCTTCAGACATGTGGGGCCAGTGAAAGTGAGGGACAATTCTGTCCCAAGTCTTGTTCTGGCCCAGGTGACCTTCTAAGGGAATATCATGGGCTAGGGTCAATAGGAAGCCCCTGAACTTCAAAGGTATAACCAACCTCCTGGTAGCACCAGGCTTGGGGTCTCTACACTCTGAGTACAAGAGTCCATCATCCCAATACACAGTATGGGGACCACTAGCTTTCCCAGCAGCCTCAGCAGCAGCTTGCTGTCTGAGGGGGTTCAAGAGAGGGCAGCTCTGCTGCTCCTGGCTCAGATCTGCCCTGGAAGGGCCCCTGTCCCCAAGAACTCAACCTGGTCAGGTTCAAGCTCCTCTGGGACAGTTCCTTCCTCAGGACTGAGATCATCCCCCTCAAGGGACTGATCTTCCTTCTGAGCCAAGGTGGAAGGCACTGCCTTTACCCTACTGCTCCTCTTCTTGGAGGGCACTTGGTCCATTATTCCAGAATCCAAGGCCTGTTCAGTGCTAGACATTTTGGCTTGTGACCTGGTCACAGCAAACACATCTGCAGGGATGCCCAGCATTTCTGCATGGGTCCTGAGCTCCACTTCTGCCCAAGCTGAAGTTTCTAAGTTATTGCCAAGCAAGCATTCAACGGGTAGGTCTGCACTTACCACAACCTTCTTAAGGCCAGTTACCCCTCCCCAGGAGAAGTTAACAACTGCCAGAGTATGGTCTGTTCTGACGTTGCTAGAATTGGTCACTTGGTACATTTCACCAAGTATGATCTGCCCAGGACTCACAAGGTCTTGTGTCACCATGGTGACACTTGCCCCTGTGTCCCTAAATGCCAAAGCCTCTCTTCCATTGATTAAGGGCTGTTGTCTGTACTTGCCCAGATTACTGGGACTCACAGAGGAAGTCATATCCATGCCTCCATCACAGACTAGGACAGCCTGAGTGAGTTCTCTGACTAGGTCAGAGCTCATCTCTTTACCCAGGGTCAACCCTACTAAACCCTTGGCTTGTGTAGTCCCACCACCAACTGTAACTGCACTAGGGGAGCAGGTGCCTTAGGGGCATTGGTGGGGGCTGGAGTCGAGTCTTTGGACTTGGTGCAATCACTGGTCCAGTGGGTCTTTTGCTTACAGACCTTGCACCATGGTTTCCTTTGGCCTTTCCCTTTGGTAGACTGTGAATCCCCACCTGAAGAAGATTTTTGGGGGCCTTGTGAAGACTTTTGATCTTTACCCTTCTCCCCACCCTTATCAGAGGTTTTCGAATCTTGCTTCTTAGGGTCACAACCTTGGTTCTGTACCTTCTCCTTCACCCTGGTTCTGACCCATTTGTCTGCCTTCTTTCCCAATTCTTGGGGAGAGGTCAGATCAGAGTCTACCAGGTGGTGATGCAACAGCTGATTTTGACAGTTATTAAGAATCTGCTCCCTCATGATCAGATTGTACAATCCTGTGAAGTCACATACCTTACTGCCCAATAACCAACCTTCCAGTGCCTTGGCAGAACAATCAACAAAGTCCACCCAGTCTTGAGTCTGTGCTTTTTGGGTATCCCTGAACTTTAACCTGTATTGTTCAGTGGTTAGGCCAAACCCATCAATTAGAGCACTCTTCAAGACTTTGTAATTATCAGTATCCTCCTCTCTAACAGTGAGGACCTTGTCTCTACCTTTGTCTGCAAAGGAGAGCCACAAGATTGCTGCCCACTGCTCCTGAGGGACCCTCTGTACTTTACAGGCCCTCTCTAGAGCAGTTATCCATTTGTGGATGTCATCCCCACTCTGGTAGGGAGGGACAATCTTGCTCAGATTTCTATGGTCATAAGACCTTTCCCTATCTTTGGGGAAACTGCTGCCACCATGGGACTCTAGTCCCAACTTTGTCTCTCTCTATAGAGATCTAGGGACTCCCTGTCTATAGCCAATTGCTGTTTCCTGAGTTCAAGCTGAGTTTGCTCATATTGAATCAGTCTCTTTCTCCTCTCATGAGAGGATTCCCTCCTATGAGAGGAGACAGAGGTCCCTATTGAGGTGTCAGAGTGGTTAGACTCCTGAGAAGGAGACCTAGACCTTCTGGGCACACTCAGAACTCTTCCTGGAGGGACAAAGGGGAAGTCAGTCTGATCCTCCCCCTCCTCCTCCTCCACAGGAGGAATTGGATTTTCCAGAACAAGGTCATTTTCACCTTCTTGGCCAGTTTCAGAGGGGGGGGGCCTGGGTTTCTTCACCCCTGGCCCCTTCCTCATCTTCTGCCCCACCCTCTTTGCCTACCCCTTCAGACCCTAGGGGCCTGCTGAGATCATCAGCTAGTAACACCTCCCTGAGGTGTTGGGTACTGGCACTTTTGCCTGCCTTCAACTTCCTAGTATTGCATAATGCTCTCAATTCCAAGAATGGGAGTTTATCATACTTGGAGGAAGAAGCCCACTGGCTTCTGGCAAGGACTCACTGGGTCCTGGCTTTGAAGACATTACTAGTGAGGTGTGGTGTATGCACTACCTACTCTAGTGTGGCCTACTAAACTCTCTTGAGTTGTAGAAAGGGTGTGCTGTCCCTTAACACACAACTCTAAGTTCAGTAGAACTTACTGTATTACTAAGCTTGATTTATATGTACCTTAGGTACCCTTAGTGGTTTTCAGTTGATCAATTCAATTGAGATTATCTGGTAAAACAATAGCAATCTGGAATCCCACACGCTGCACACCAATGTGAGAAGTTGGCCTGGCATATGCTGTCCACTAATTATAGTGGGCACCTTACTCCAGTCCAAACAACCCCTTATTGGAGATAGGTTAAAGACAACCTTTATTGAAAGCTATCCAAGTGGTAGCTATGGAGAGCAGCCTTCAGGCTAAGTCTTGAAGGAATGTAAAGCAGCTTGTTTTACCAGTCTATAATCTCTTGAGTGACCAAATGAAAGAGGACCACACCAGGTATATATTCAAAATATATGTATTTATTACTAAACACACCCCTCTAGTCTCTTTATGAGGCTAGAGTTCGAATTACATAAATTATAAGTTAGTTATCTACAGTAATAGCACAAATACACGTTTGAGCCCCAGGGGTGTACCAAACCATATACCAATAAAGTGGTATAAGAACCACGACTGAGCTAGACACAAGGCCTAGAGCCTGTAGAAGTGCTTGGACCACAAGGAACCACCCAAGGCAGTGACACAGGGGACCCACGGGGGACGCGTGCAGTGTAGGACCACAGCCGCGAACCACCGTTAACTTCTATGGGGAAAGTCGCGATTAGAATTTAAAAGAAAAGGGACACTTAGAGGAGGACTTGGAGCAAACCCTTTGAGAACTAGGTTGTTCTAGTGTCAATACCCACGGGAGCACCGGAGTACTCGAGTTACCTCACCCAGGGGAGCCGGGTGCATAGGTGTCTTTCGGGGTCGGGTTTCGTCGTCGCTTTCAATGGCGATCTGCTGCAAAGTGCTGCTGGCGGCCAAGTCGAAAGTGTTCGGGTGGATCCAAAGGTGGATCGAAGATCTAAAGAACCTGAAAGCAGAGGGGACAGAGTCTGGGTCACTAGCCAGTGACCAGGAAGGCTATGAGCAGATGCCCACCGATGTCGAGTGCTTCAGGTAGGTTGACGGTCATCTTGACTCTTCAGCCACGAGGTCCAGGAGGTGTCGACGATGACCAGGAGCTGGATTCGAGCTGTCCAATGACGTTTGTCGATTGCAGAGGTGTCAGCGACCAGATTGGACCCAACAAGCCTTGGCAACGGCAAGTCTCGTGGAAATGGAAGAAGGACGATGTTGCAGATCAGCAAGGTCTGGGGGACTCACCCAGCAAGGATATGTCAGGGCACTCCTGGAGCAACCAGCGAGCCCAAGCAAAAAAAGATTGGCCTTCGGGAGGGCCTACTAGCCAATGGACTAGCGACCGCGAAGGAGCCTCGAGACGATGCACGTGGAGCTGGCTCACAGGACACTCGTGGAGTGAAGGCCAGTGATCTTCGGTGCAGTTGGTGCTGGAGGCTAGGGCTACTTGGAGCCCAAAGCACGACTTTGTGGGAGACCCAGAAGAGTATGCACTTGCAAATGCGATCGGTGTCCAGGGGTCACGGTTCCACGTTACCCACGACTGCTACGGGCCTCAGCTTTGCTGGGGACTCAGGCCAGCCTCGGGGAAGTCTGGAAATCCACCTCTGGTGATGCAAAGACTTCGGCGTCCGATGGGAGCTTCAGCGATGCAGACCGGACAATTGCTTCTTTGGTGCCTGCCAAGCAAGGGAGTCACTCCTTGACCCCAAGGGAGATTCTTCAGTCCTCTAATCTTGAAGTAGAGCGTCGAAGGTCCAGGATTCTGTGTCAGAGTTTCGTCCAGGTTAATCTAAAGTCCTAAGGACTGGGGTCCCCTACTTATACTAAGGTAGGGTGTTGGACATACTCTGTGGCCCCACCTATGGGAGGGTCAGGGCAGAGGGGTGGTTACACCCCTTTCCCTTTGTCCAGTTTCACGCCAGAGCAGGGGCTGGAAGCCCCTGAGCCGGTTTGAACTGGGGTATGCACAGGGACACCAAGTGTGCCCCCAGTGCAGGACTTCAAAGCACCCGAGAGTGCTCCCGCCCAGCTCCAATACACACTATCCTGTCTGGGGAGGTGGTCACACCTCCCTGGGACAGGAAACCTATTGTCCAGGCCTCCCCTGCCGGAGTTTCGGTCAGCAGCAGGAGGCCAGACTCGTGTCTGTGGCAGCGGCATCCATTTTGTGATGCCAGGGCTCTGGAAAGTCAGTACCGGGTATACCGGTGTGTACATGTCTTTCCCTCTAGAAGGGTGGAATGCTACCCCCGCTGCCAGAACTGGCGGCGGGGGTAGTATTCCAAGATGTTTGACACCAAACACGACATGTTTCCGTGCAGCCATCCCAAAGTTAGCATTTAACGCGAGGTTATAATGCGCTTAAGAGTATATGGTCAGGCTGCACTACAAACAGCATCAGAGAAGGGTCTCCGAATGCTGCAGAGGGGCCCTGCTCATGCAGGGGCACCTTCTCACATAGGAACCACGCACTCTGCCTTCAGGATTGATAAGGCCTGCCATAGGAGGGACTTATAGGTTTATATGTGTGTATGTATGTAGTGATATAGGTAGCCTATATCACAGTAAGGGGTGCATGCACCACCTTACCCAGGCTGCAGTAGCAGACCTGTGGTGTCAGTTTGGATGGCCTTCCAGGGGTGGCACAATACATGCTGCAGCCCCTGGTAGGCCTCTGAGGTAACTATGCCCTGGGTACATAGTATACCATATACTAGGGACTTATAAGGGCACTCCAGATTCCAATCAGAGATGTGCCTAAGGCACATGGAAACCATTTTAAAGAGGAAGCAGCTAGGCTGGGGTTCTGATTAGCAGGGCCCCAGCCAGACTAAGGTCGAAAAACAGTGAAGCATCAGCAAAAAGTGGGGGTACCCATGTGAAGCAGATCCTACTCTCCTACACACATCACATATCGGCCCGTTGTGACATTTCACTAGATAAAGCCACAGTGTACTGAAAGGAACCTGTGGCCAGGAAATGCAATGCTGCCATGAGTTTCACCATTGGTGTCAGAGATGTGGGATAGGTCCTTCAAGGGCGTAAATGAGGCTCCAACTGGTCACATAGATCTTGTATTGTCTGCCTATTGAGATGAAACTTCATGATGACATCTCTTTCTTCCATAGTTTGTAGGTCTGGAAATGGCCAGAATACTGGCGGCTGATTGACATTTAGCTCTATGGATGCAATAGATGAAGAGACTGAATGGACATGCAAGATATAGATTATCTTCTAGGGTGACACAGAGGTAGGACACAGCTAGCATACACAACTAACAGAATTGCTCACATTATATGTTTGAAGCGCATATGCTGAGCACTAGAAAACCATAACTGTACACTGTTAAAGTTCTCTGAGATCTACCCTCCATCCTGATCATGCCTATACTGACTACGCCAGACCACTGAAATCATGTAGCCCTGTCCCATACCACATATGCTCTGAAACGTGTCACCATTAACACAACATACCATTGTGTCCTCCTGAAGGCTACAGTAGTAGTGCAGCACTGGAGAGACAGCTGAGCAGTCTCGACAAATGACTTGATTCCAACTGCCCACATGTTGTTGGAGCTATTGATGGCACATATGTTGCCTAAATACCCCCGCAAATCAGAGAACCGGTCATTAGGAACAAGAAGCACGCACATTCTATCAATGTACAAGTGGTATGCTTAGCGGATTTATATATCTCACATGTCTGTACCAGATTCCCAGGATCTGCCTATGACTCCTTTATACTACGGAACACCACCGAACCCCAGTTGATGTCACAACTACTACCAGAGAGGGACTGGCTTCTTGGTGAGTATGATGTGTCCAACCTTCGTATATGTGAAACCTGGTTGCATCTTCTGCAAATGTGGGATTCATTATTGCACATATGTGTGTCTTCCATCTAGGAGACTCAGAGTATCCCAACTGCCCATGGTTGTTGACACCGCTGAGGAATCCAAGAACAACACAGAGAGTCCACTTCAATGAGGCCCATGGTAGAACAAGGCGGCCAGTGGAGCCGGCTTTTGGGCTCCTGAAGGCCAGATTCAGATGTCCGGAGAAAACTGAGGTAGCCCTCCTATACTCACTCAGGAAGGTGTGTCAGATCACCATAGCCTGCTGTATACTTTACAACTTCGCACCGTGAGGGAACATCCCTCTCATCACAGAGGAAGTAGACCAGCAGGAGCCACTGGGTGAGAATCCTGAAATGACAAATAATTATGACAGTTGTGAAGAGGAAGAAGTTAAGAGTTAATCAGCAACTTCTTATGAGTCTAAGTATGCTGTATGCTGTGAGATGTCATAACTGTTGTGAAGCTGTGAGGAAGACGTTCATGGATACTTGTTAAGTATTCACAGCTGTGGGAAACTCTGTGCTCAGCTGTTTGTGGAGAAAGGTCTTGACACATGCACACGTTGTTGATGTTGCTTTGTGTAGGTGACATTTACCTATGTGTGGGTACTCCAGAAGTGGACTGTGATTGGTGTCATATGTATAGTTCCCTAGCTAATCTCTTTGTATAGGTCTGTTGTAGGCACCTTCACCATGTCATCTTCATTTGGACATTTCACAGTTGTGACATCAGCAGGTATAGGATGCTTATTCAAAGTAAAAACTGGACATGGAATGTTCTTGGGCATGATGAGCAGAGACTTTGGGTGTACTACTCTGGTACCAAGCCAGCTTAAATAGCGATAGGATGGAAATTGCTGATACTCCATTGGACTTGTTCCCTGTCATGTGGTGGTCGTTTAGCTATATGTGCGCCATCATGTTCTCCAACACAATGTTGTTGTTGGGCCACATCATGGTAGTATCTCACATTGGCTAAGTCCTGAATTGTGGCACATCACTGAGAAATGTTTGTGACATTCCACCAGATGCTGCAACACTGGATTGGAATGAACCTGTGCTCAGAAACCTTTGTGCTGCCATGTTCTGGTTTCTTGTTTTCAATGAAGTGAGATTCTTTTCCGAGGTTGTCGATATGGCTGCAGCTGATTCCATGAACCAATTGTCATTTGCCTACTCTATTTGGCATTGTCAGATGTATCCCCTCCGACCATGTTGTTAAGGTCTGCACATGACATTTGTGGTCACTGACACAGATAATTTCAGTGATGTATTATTTAACTGTTGTTTTGACATTTTTTCAGCCTAAGGTGGGAACTATGAAATTAAGATGTCGTGAGATGGTACACTTGTATGACTGTATTGGGTGACATGGCTGTGATACTCAGTTGCACATTGTTGACATTCCACATGTCCATGCTTACACAGGTAGCTTCTACTTACATTTGATAATACACTAGGGGATAAACTTAATAATTTCTTAGATGTGAAGGATACTACAGGAGCTAATGATTAGGGGCCTGATTCACAGAACTAACTTACGTCAAAAACGTAAAGTTAGTACTTTTCGGTATTTACAGAATACACTTACCACAACTAACTTTATGTCCGCTCTCGGGCCGGAGATTCCGGCCCTGTGGCGGAGATTCCGGCCCTGAAGCGGAATTTCCGCCTCCGGGCTGGAATCTCCGTTATTGGGCCGGAATCTCCGCCTCCGGGACGGAATACCCGCATTTAGGCCGTTTGAGCATTGCAAGTGCCATGAAACGGCCTAATTGCGGGTATTCCGGCCCGGAGGCGGAGATTCCGGCCCAATAACGGAGATTCCGGCCCGGAGACGGAAATTCCGCTTCAGGGTCGGAATCTCCAACACAGGGCCGGAATCTCTGACCCGAGAGCGGACATAAAGTTAGTTATGGTAAGTGTATTCTGTGAATACCGAAAAGTACTAACTTTACGTTTTTGTAATTTATTACAGCGCACAAAGTGAATGCATAAAATTAAAGATACAGTGAAATAGTGACTACACAGGAGTGCAGTTGTCAGTGTTGGTGGATGAAACCATTGTAGCATGAGCCACATTGTCTGAAGTCCAAAGTCCAACAAACTCCTCCCATCAGAAGTGGAAACGTTGAACAGGAATAGTCAACAAAGTGAACGTGTTCCACACAAAGGAGGGCGTAATTTGTGGCATCTCTTCCTGGTGGTGGTGGGTGCCTTGCCATCTTAACCTCCTAGATTTTTTCACCCATTGTCCCAGTTGCTGGGAGGGGGGGCGCTGCTGCAGGCTAAGAGGTGTCTGAGGAGTGATCCTCTGACAGGGCCTCCCTTCCTGTGGCTGCTGCACATGTCGAAGGTCCTGATGTAGATGGACCACAGGAAGGGGTAGGTGGCGGGGGAAAAGCCCTGCGGAGTGTGGTGTTAATGTCCCTCAGCACTCCTATGAACTGGTCCATGTTATTTTTGGTATTGCACAGCCTCTGGTCTACGGACCTCTGCAGCTGATTCCTCTCCCAGAGTACCTCAAGTACCTGGCCCATCACTCCTTGGGAGTCCTCATAGGCCCCCATGAGTTGGGTGATGTTGGTCTGGGCGTCAGTGGCACCAGTGGCTTCACTTAGTGGGCCGACAGTTACCCTCCCCCATGGGCCTTTGACCTTTGTCCAGCCTGCTCCCACCCACTGACTCCTCTATCCTCAGTGAGTGTGTTGACAATCCTCACCTCCAGAAGTGGGACTGGGGTGCAGGACATGTTGCTGGCAGGACTAGGTCCACCGGTTGTTGAGTTAGAGGTCAGCTGAGATTTTGAAGATGGGGTGGGAGGTGTGGTGGTGGGCACAGTGAGACTCACTGCTTCCATCTGCCCAGGCTGTCCAGATGAGCCAGCTAGGTCTGCCACGTCCAAAGATTCAGGAGATTCTACATCACTGGAGGCTTCATCTGGGGAGGAGTCTGATCAGTGCCCTGGGTGTGGCCAGATGTACTGCCGGATCGACCTGTTCAGACATAGAATAGAATGTTAGTGTTCTAAGTGTGGTATGTACATGCACATCATTTGGTACACAGTGAGTTCAGGCCTGGAAGAGTTCAAAAGGGTTAGATATTGACATAGTGAGCTATCCCCACTGTGTTTGACTCATTTGGAAGACTTTGGGAGACATCCATTACATGAAGTGTATTTGGCCTGATCATTTGCTGTAATGATATGCTTCATGTTGACATGAGGGATGGACATGGCATCTCCCAATTAATTGAATCAAACACAGTGTTGAAGTTACATGTGTATTAGTGAATTCCAAGTCCTACGTGTATACAATACAGGCATACACACTACTTGGTAGCAAATGTAGCACTGATAATCATGTGCAGTGACAATGGGTTCCCAGCCATTTCATATCAGCTGGGTTACCTTTACACGTTACAGATATTTCAGTAACACAATTGAAATGGTGTCACTCATTTTCTCTTTCTTTTCTTTTGTGGAGACCAGGGTAAGTTCAGGCTGAGTAGGCAGACATGAGCATTGTGTGTAAGGTGTTCAGTCCTTTTCACCTGGGGATCAGTGGTGACATGGCTGATTAGTGAGTTATAAGAAACAACACTGGGGCCTCCTGTTCAGAGGTAGAGGGCCTGATGGTAGTTGCAGTCATTTCATTCACTCCTCCCCCACACTTCACCAATGGCTAACTGCCTGTGAAGTGAACCTCAGGAGTGACATGGCTGACAAGTGAGTTAGGCCAAGCAACACTGGGGCCTCCTGTTCAGAGGTAGCGTGCCTTATGGTAGTTATAGTCATTTCAATTTCTACTTGCTAACACTAGCAAAGCAGGTTTGTGTTACATAGCTGTTTGGAAAATACAGTTGTGGAGGCCCATACTATTAGACATTTGCACATATAATGGGTGCTGGGATGACCATTTGATGGCAATGCACTTACAGACGGCATTCCCAAATGTGAGATGTAATGGAGGTTGATGCTTGTGATCTTCTGTGCAGGGCTACTTACTGTAACTGGCAATCATACATCTCTGATACTTTGGCTACTGCATATAGGAAAAGTAGATGAGAAACACGATAGCAAGAGGTGAGATGTGTGCAAACAGAACATTTATATGTAGTGACACTTGGTGTGGTGTTACTTACCTATCTCCACTTCCCCAGGTTTTCCTGTGAATCCCTCAGAATGCAGGATGGTGTGCACCTTGTCCTCCCAGGGTGTGAGTTGTAATGGTGCACCAGGAGGACCACCGCCAGTCTTCTGGGCCGCAAGGTGGTACCTGGAGGCCAGGTGCTTCACCCTTGTCCTCAGGTCTTGCCACCTCTTCCTGATGTCCTCCTTTGTGCACATGGTGGTACCTAAAGCATTCACCTTGTTGACTAGCCTGTCCCACATTTCATTCTTCCTAGCGAGAGACGTTTGTTGGACTTGGGCTCAAAAATGTGTGGTTCTACTCTGCCACCATTGACAACTCGGTGTCAGAAAAACTTGGATTTTTGGCCGGTTACATTTAAATTAAATTAAGTGACTGAGAAGGATGGAAAAACAATGCTGTTCAACCAAGGAAATATGTAGTAAAAAGTGAAAAAAAGAGTGTGGAGTGTGTGTGATGGGAGTGTATGAAAAGGGCTAACTTCTTAGACTGCTAATACTGTTCTGAGTTGCTGTGCTGCTGTATAGAAGCAGAGGCTCATGGTCTGGAATGGGGTGTGCTTTTTGGTGTGATTTGTAGGTGTGTCCACTTTGGTAATGGCCATCAGTTGTGTTGTTTTTTTACCATCCAATGTGCACTGTTGTGGTGCTTCGCAATAGCAGTGGTGCAGTGGTCTAGTGCCTTTATGAAACCGCTGATAAGGGACCGTCAGTACAGTGGTTCCATTGTAATTTGCTCAGCGGTGGTAGAACAGCCCTGACAGCGGCGGAGTCGCTCTCGACAACATTTCCGACCGCCGCGGCCCATACAGAGAAACTCCGACCGCGGTGGCCGGAGGTTTGGCTTGCATGTATCATAATACAGCGGGGTAACTTTGCAGCCTCAGCGGTCGGAATTGGATCATGCCATGGCGGTCGGACGGTCCTTCCGACAGGCAGTCGGACGGTCGGTCCGAACAGCATCATAATCAGCCCCTACGTGTTAGCCTAGCCACACTCATCAAAGATTCAAAGAGAGTAGCATGCAGCACTAAACCTCTCAAAGTCCAAAGGAAAAGTGGACACCCACGTCCTGTGAGAACTCCAGTTATTTCCACACAACACTTGTGGGTAACGCCTCTTTCTCACACCATCAAGGGCTCAATTGTCCTTTTCATTCTCTTTATTTTTTTTTATTTTTCTGGAAGCGTGATAATTAAGCATATTGTATAAATATTTACATCTGCCTTGAGGTAAAAAATTATAGAAACATTTCATTTAATTACATAGCAGCAAATATCATATATAATTCACAGTTAATAAATGAATAATAAACAATAAATATTATATTGCACATCTTCCCAATTCCACCTTTTACATTAACTAAGGGCCTGATTACGATGATGGTGGGACTGCCACCAACAGCCCGTCGGTGGCAGTCCCACCGCCATCGCAATATTGTTTTCCGCCAGCCACATTAGGATGGTGGGCGGATGGATGGCGGTCAGAGAGATTGACCGCCACAGATCCGATGGGTTCAAGGAGCCTGTCAGACTGTCGGAGGGAACATCGATCCCTACAATGGTGACCGTGCCTACCAGGCACCACCATAGGGATTATGATGTCCCTCCCCGCTGGCGGCTTCATGGCGGTTTACCCACCTTGAAAAGGCTGGCAGAAAGAGACATTGGGGGCCCGTAGCAGGCCCCGCTTCCCCTCTGGCCCTCAGTTTTGGGTTTGGGGAGCACCTATGGTGCCCCCTACATATCCCTGCACCATGTGGCAGGCGATGCATGGTGACTGCCACATAGTGCAGGGATATGTGTAATGTCCATTTTTTTGTACTACGGAGTGTGCTACAGACCGCAGCACCCGCCGCAATACAAAATATAGACATTGCGACTGCCGTGGTGGCGGTCGCATCCTAATTTGGCTGGCGGGACCACTGACTTATAGTCGGGTGGTCCCGTTTCCGAATGGATGGAGGTCGGACATAAGTCTGACCACCATCCTAATGAGGCCCTAAATTCTTTCTATTCCAGAACACCCCAAAGACTGCATATGAACCCGATTTCGGAGCATATCTTTATTCCAATTATTTGACTCTGTTTAATTTTAATCGCCATTGCTGGAATGCTGGAATTATTTACGTTCTCCAATTTTGCAGAATAAATGATCTCTCAATCAAAACAAGAATATATATTCTTTTTCTTTGCAATAGGCCCATTTTTACATCCGCTGAATAGCCCATATGTGCAGTCTGGGTGTTTACAGACTGAACCAATTCTAAAACGTGTAGGCAATATAATTCTATCTCTTTCCAGAATTACCTAATACCTGGGCAACTCGAAATTATAAGGGTCCATGTCCCAACCCCCTCCTTCTTGCATTGAAAACAATTAGATGAAATTTCCGGCTTTATTCCTTGTAAAAACACTGGAGTTCTATAAAGCAGCCATTTGGAGAAAAATTGCATTCGCCTAAAATTTGCCCCTTTTATCAAAGTAAAATTAAATTCATTAATCTTATTCCATATGTCAGGAAAAACATCAATATTTTCTTTAGTATGCCACTTATTTCATGCTTTCTCGTACACCATTACACTTTTGTTGTGCCTCAAAATCAAAACCCATCCACTGATAGATCTTTTCAATCTAGGTTTCCAACAATTCCTCAGCTAGCTCCCGTCTTGCCTGTATTCTGCGTGCATCTAAATCCCCCCAAAAAACTCCAATTAAAATAAAGGACCATTGGAGTATGTTTTTATGAAACCTAATCCCGGGTTCTATATCTCTCCAGACCTTCCATGACTCTCCATTTAAGAAATCTGATATTAAACTAAAGTGAGTTACACAATTAATCATTAGAATTTCACAGTGTTTAAATATTTTTGACTTCCGTTTTATATGCTACTGCAAAGTCTTATATCTAACTTTTCTGGGGGTTTTGGAAAGACGTAAAGAATCTATAATGTCATATTCTTTAAAAAATAATTCCAGAAAAAAATCGTCAAACTCATAGCTATTTAGGGACTTGATGAATCTAGACGTACCATGTGCAAAATTCACAAAATAATAAATTTTTAAACTAGGAAGAGCTAATTCTCCTTCTTTCAGAGGCCTATATAAAGTGTCTAGTGCTAAACAAGGTGCTTTATTTGCCCAAATAAAGCTGTAAACAAGCCCTCCTTTTATAGCAGCAAACAAGAAATTATACAAAGGTATAACGGACATCCTGATTAAAGCAATACTGCCCATTATAGAAAGAGGTAACTTGTTCAATCTAGCGAGTAATGCCTTAAACATGTTGATAAGGGGGATATAATTCAATTGAAATTAGTCATTAACATTCTCTTTAAAATATACTCCCAAATATCGCTTGGGTCTGGAGTTGTTTAATAAATAAAATTAATGTAATAAAGTGTCTTGTGTGCAATTATATAATAAAATCTCTGTTTTGGACTTATTAATCTTGTAACCTCCTAAGTCTTGATACGTTTGGAAAACTGAAAAAACCTTTTCTGATTTTCCATATCTGGCTGTAAAAACGATAATATATCATCTGCATATAATCTAATGGGAGTCATACCACTTACGGGCAGATCTATATTTGGTGTTGTACCGATGGCGATAACTAGTGGTTCTATGAAAAGAACAAAACGTATAGGTGACAGGGGACAACCCTGTCTTGTTCCCCTATTTACAGCACATGTTCTGATACTTCTGGCGTTTATATTTAGGTGGGCTTTTGCTTCGCTGTACACGCTAGATATTAACTCAATCAGTCTAAAAGGGAATCTGAATTTTTTAAGAATAGTGAAAAGGCTCTCCCACCTTAGCAAATTGAAGGCCTTTTCCACATCTAAAAACATCACCTGTGCAGGTATGTTTTTCTGTGCAAAATAATCTAGGGCTTCTGTTAAAAAAATTGTATTAAAAAATAAGGGGCATATTTACGTTCCCTGGCGCATCCCTGCATATCAGCAGGGATGCGCCAGGGAAAATGCGTCACGCAAGTTTACCCTTGCGCCACGTCCGATGCGCCGCATTTACAATGTGGCGCATCGTGGCGCAAGGATAAGCAGATGTGTGACGCATCTGCCGGCGGAAGGTTGGCGCAGTGCTGAAGTTGTGTCGCAAGCGCGACGCAACTCCAGCACTGTTCCAACCTTCCCTATCCCTAACATGGTGCGTCAATCCTTACGCCTGCTTGAAGCAGGCGTAAGGATTTGACGCACCAGCGTCGGAAAAGTGACTGCGGAAAATCTTGTAGATTTCACTACGTCACTTTTCCGAGGCGTTCCTGCGCCGGAACGCCCCCCCCTGCGCCGGTACGCCCACATGAAACCTCACGCAGGTTTCATGTGGCGCAGGGGTTTACTACGTGACGCATCTCCCTAGATGCGTCACGTTGTAAATATAGCGCAACGCGGCGCATGTTTTGCGTCGCCGCTGCGTCACATGCGTGACGCAAGGGTGGCGCAAAAGTGGCGCAAGGGGCTTGTAAATATGCCCCTAACTGTCTTCAGGCACAAAGTTGCACTGATCTGGGTGGATTACCATTACCATAACTTGACTGATCCTATTAGCTAAAAGTTTTGTAATGATCTTGTAATGTACATTTAAAAGGCTAATAGGTCTATATGAATTAATGTCTTCTTTATCTTTTCCTTTTAAAAAAACTAACTACAGTTGCAAAGTGAAACAAAGTCAGAATCTTGCCCCCCTCCAGAACATGATTAGCCAATTTTAACTATTGAGGATTTAATACTGATGCAAATTTTTTATAACTTTCTGCCGGAATACCATCTTTGTCGCAGGCTTTGCCATTGGCTAAAGACTTCACAACTGCTTCAATCTCGTTACGGGTGATTTTTTCCATCAATGCCTGTTCTTGGTCTTGTTTTAACCTTGGGATATCTAGCTTATTTAAAAAATCATTGAGGGTCCTCGAATCACCCTGTTGTTGATTACTATATATGGATTCATAATGTTTAAGGAATTCCTCCTAAATTTGTTCAGTGTCTTTGATTCTTCTTTTTGTCACTGGATCTTTTATTAAAGTTATCTTATTTTGCTCTTGTTGATCTCTCGTCTACCAAACCAGAAGCTTTCCCGCATACTCACTCTCTTCAAACATCTTCTGTAAATATGCATGATTAACTATGTATCCTTGTGTATAGTAATACTCCTGCATACGTAATCTAGCTTTCCTAAGTGCACCCTTATTAGCTATTGTTGGTGTACATTGTACGTCCGCACTTGCCTGATTTAATTCTGCCTCCAGCTCCGCCCGTAGAATCAACCTTTCCTTTCTCTTTACAATCTCCTTGGATGTAAACTATCTACATATTGTAGCTTTATAAGCCTCCTATATGTTCTCAATACTAGCTGAGTTATTATTTATTTTAAAATAACTAGCTATCTCATTACACCACTCCTCGGCCTCAAGATTTATTTTATTAAAAATCCACCTTCCGCTCGCCTCTCTACCTTAATGCCTGTTATTTTCCATTTTTACTACGGCATGGTCAGAAAATGCATTTTGAATATGGGAGTATGCTTTTTAACTGTAAATTTTGTCTAGGGAGAAAAAAATCAAGTCTGGCAGCTGACTTATGCCTACCTGAGTAGCACGAATATTTGCGTTTATCTGGGAACTTCTCCCTCCATAAATTGAACAGGCCTAATCCTCAGCTTACATTCTAACATAGCAGTCGCAATTCATGGTTTATTCTGCCTACGCTTTTCTGAGGATGAATCTGCCTCTGGACGTGGCGAGACAGATTTTCATTCTCACTTTGTGAGCTGCAACATTTGTGCAATTTCCCAGACCAAAACTGGGAACGATATTGTCCTTGGGTACCTGCGACTCCTTGCAACATTACTGAATAGAAACTGTCACTTAACCCTCTGGCTCTCAGGCTCTCTATCGCTAATACAGTGTTACATCTATTCTCAAACTAACAAACCATGTTATTGAACCTGCAAAGAAAAGACAGCAAGCAGAAAATGGAAAACAGAATCTCATGTAGAAAGAAATACGGGCCTAGTTATGGCAACTTAATGCATTAACTGAATAGTGCACATTTAATAAGCGTGTGCACCTACAACTTATAAGTAAATGAAAATATCAGTACATTAGGTTCAAATCTAGATTCATATTACAGTTTAGTAAATCTAACGTAACGTTAAATGCATGAATACAAGTATAACTAAGAACTACATTATGAATACCAATGCAAAATCATTAGTGAAATCATTCTCGTTTCTAAAGTAAGTACATTTTAATAGCATGAGGATGGTTTTCGTCAGATTTCTAAGAAATATATTGTAGGAGAGTAGGATCTGCCTCTTATGTTGCCCCCACTTTTTTTCTGATGTTTACACTGGTTTCTGGCTATAGTCTGGCTGGGACCCTGCCAATCAGGGCCCCAGCCTCTCTGTTCTCTCTAAACGACTTGGAGTGCACTCTAGGTGCACTAGTGATTGGATACTGTGGTACCTTATGAGTCCCTAGTATATGGTACCTTAGGTGCCAAGGGCATAGGTACTTCACAGGCCTACCAGGGGCTGAAGCATGTATTATGCCACCCCTGGGAAGCAGACTAAATCTGACACCACAGCCCTGCTACTGCAGCCTGGGTGAGGAGGTGCTATATCTCCCCTACACACACATTTAAACCTATCAGTCACCCCTAAGGCAGGCCCTATCAATCCTGAGGGCAGGGTGCTTAGTTTCTATGTGAGCAGGGCCCCTCTGCAGCTCTCAGAGTCCATTCTCTGGGGCTGTTTGTGAATGCGGTCAAACCATATACTCTTAAGTGCATTATAACCTCGCGGTTAATGCTAACTTTGGAATGGCTGCATCAAAACATGTTGTGTTTGGTGTCAAACACCTTGGAATCATACCCCCACACCAGTAACTGGTGTGGGAGTATGATCCCACCCTTCTAGAGGGATGGACATGTACCTACTGTGGAAACGCGGTAGAATCCTGAAGAGCCCTGGCATCACAAAATGAATGCCACCAGTCACAGACACTGGGATGCCCTCCTGCTGATGACCAACAATAGGTATCCTGTCCCAGGGAGGTGTGACCACCTCCCAGACAGGGTTTAGTGTATTGGGGCTGGGTGGGTGCACTTCTAGAGTGCTTTGAAGTCCTGCACTGGGGGAGCAGAAGGCTCCTCTGTGCATACACCAG
>CAWUFW010028863.1:0-20335 GCA_963921515.1 Calotriton arnoldi | reverse complement strand
ACGATGCGTATTCGCTGACCGACTCGTCCGGGCGTCCCGTCCGCTCCGACCGACTCGTACCCGGGTCTAACCGCACCGACCGACTCGCTCGGACTCGACTCGCACCGCGCAATGGAGACATTCCCCGGCCGGGTAAGTACGATGCGCGCCGCGAGCAGTCCGACCGAGCCGCGCACTCCGGCTCGAAAGAGCTGTCGGAGCCGTACTTTGGGGGTCCGTGTCGGACCCCCTGTACGCGTCGACGCAGCGAGTCGCACACAGGGGGGACCCATGGGTCCCCCTACCTGTGCGTGTACGGCGTGAATCGCTCGCCGCGTACACGCTGTAGGGGGCGCACTTGTCCGCATCGCACCCATTGAGTCAATGGGAGCCCGCGTACGCGTTGTACGACAGGCTCCCATTGACTTCACTGGGAGTCCGACCGACTCGAGTCCGATGGCATACGTGCGCATCGTACTCGCTCGGTCGGACTGCACGGGTCCGATTCGGTCGAAAATCTCTCCGGGTCCGGCTCGGTCGGGAGATTTCCGGCACGAATCGGAATCGGCCCCTCAGTGTTTGGTGGCATACCATTAATTCTAGCACTTGTTGCCGGAATTCTATTTCTCTTCCTGCTATTGCGCTATGGCCAGCCAATTCGCCGACATCACTCCGAGCGACATGGAGAAAGCTCTCCTTGAACGAAAGTGCCGTGAACAAATAGTACAGCTTTTGGGCATAAATCGTCTACGGGACCTTAATACCACATGGTTCCTGTCATTTAGACCAATCTGGCAAGATTGCATCTTACCTGTTCTACGATGCCTGCTATGCGGTGTAGAATGCGTGTTGGACACCTGTCTAACATTTCCATCGGAAGCGCCAATGGACGTCGATACTCTGCTGGACCAGATAACGGCCCATGCTATGTGTTGTCCCCAGCGGCTTCCTATCCTGATGACAGCATTCATTGAGATCTCACAGACGCTTCCGGCAGCTGCTGAGGTACGAGAAAGAACTACAGGCACACAGGTAACAACGGACGCGAACATTGCGACAATTGAAAGCAATGCTTCACATCTCTGTGCGATTAACCTGCTTCACGAGGTGTTCCAACTCACACCAACTACAGTGGATGATGTTTTGTCTATAGAACTAGATGATCTAATGTTTACACCAGACCCGTAAACTGACTCTGATTCAGCATACAGTGTTCCAGAAATACAGCAACAATTTGGCCTTCATTTTTCAAAAACTTGGAACTCTACCAAAAACTGAACTTTTTCCCATTTTTTCGAAGGAAAATGGAACTTCAATCTGCTTAAAGTAGAACTAGCCTTATAGTACAGACTTGGCGGTCCTTCCAAAGACATTTAGTCATCTTATGTGTCTAAAAAACAGTTCATTTAATTTTCCTGACATGAAAATGACTTTGATTTTTTAAACAAGTTATCGATCATTTTCTGTCACATGTAAATATTACTGCTTATTTCATTCTAATTGCATTTATTTTCGAATTTTATGCCTGAAATAATAAGCAATGCTTCGAATGTACAGTACCTTTTTTGCATTCTAATGTTTTTTTTTTAAATGCCTTTTTAAATGGTTTTATGAAATATTTTAGAAATATGCGGTACTCCATTTTTATGTTTAGCATTTTAAATGTTTAGCATTTATGTATTATCGTATACACGAAAGTGGAGTGGGTGTTGTATTCCTCTTAGGGTGTCCATAACTGGCTTTCCAATATCATGTCCTTATATAGGCACAATTCGCCCTGCCCTTATATAGGCATAGAATCCCAGGCCTTATTTAGGCATTAAACCGTGCACTCCAAATACAGGCATGGTCTCTGACATCCGTACACCCTAACGTCACAACAAGTTCATGAAGAACAGACCCTTAGGCTGCGGGAGTTTCCCTAGCCCAGGACTATTGATTTCTTCAAGGCCTCATCTATTATGCATGAACCATTATTCCTTAGGGGTTCATCCATGACGTCTTTCGCTGTCCAATTCACGTCAATGCTAACATTCCTAAGGTACTCTCAGGTATAAATATACCTTCCCTAGCCCCTGTAAAACAGAGGAGACCTCGACTTCAGAGGAGCCCGTATCCCGGCCTGACGCACTGAGAAGACGCTGCCATTCCCTGCACGCAGAGAGCCCAGCTTCCAGCTTCCAGTGATCTGACTTCCCTTGCGGGGTGTTGGAGTTCGAGTCTGGCAAAGAGATTCCAACCTCTCTCATTCTTCAGGTATGGAGCTGACTAGAACCTAGAGGGACTCTTGGCATACTAGGCATACTAGACTTAACATACTCTTAGTATACCATAGTAAGGAATACTTCACCTAATTCATACCTCGTCCTACACCTAGGTTAGGTTAGGTACATTGGGGTAGAACTAGCTTAGCACCGCATCGTATGAGTACTCGCATTTTTAGTCTGTGTTATTTATGTAACAGCATTTGTACTAAAAGATAATGCTATCGCAGTATTATTTATTTCTACTGCTCACCCTGTACATTATTTATCTCGCATACTGTCTTGTGATCGTAACAGCACATTATACTTACACCAGAAACAAGACTGTTCAATAAATCTTTTATTGAAAACACCCGTCTATTATTTCTGTGTAACTCTGAGGAAAACCAAGCATGCACGATTGAGCTGAGTGAAATAGTTATCTAGTGTTTCCACGACTCTGGGACACGTTCTGATTCTAAAAGGGAAACATATTGGTCATGTCTTTGCGGCTGCCAGAAACTACTCCCTTCTTGTTGTCAAGGAGTTTCTAGTGGCCTCTGAGCTAGCTGGCACAAGTAATTAAGTTTAATATACTCGATAGGGACATACTGACCTTAGTCCTATGTCAAACCTATAGGATATATTATTCCAATGCGCAGAGCCTATTAGGGAAATAGGAGCTACACTACAGTGCCTATATGTCTTTTTCACCCATCCCTATTGGCCCCATGCTCAATGTGTTATGAGTTTTTTGTTTCAGACATAATTCCATCCTTATAAGTTTATTAATGAGATTGTGACTTCACACTCTGACTCTAAATAATTTAAAAGCCATATTAAATATTATTCATAATCCTACAATGGGACAAGTTGTGATTTACAAACAAGTTAATGCAAAACAACATATCTTTTTACCTTGTATGTCCGAAATGTAATTTTGATGAGTGAAATACCCATATTTGCATATAAGAAATATTAAAAACAGAGTGCCTCAGACAACCACTTATCTTTCAAAATTAAAAGGCAATACCTGATAAAAAGGCACAGCTGTATATTTTTCTTACAAATAGATATGGTTGTAACATTATTTTGGGTCTGGGCAATTTTTATTTACTCAAGTCAGGAATTATTATGTTATGAACTCCACCAACAGTAGTGAATCCTAAACAAACACTTAAATTGTTAAGCCCAAAAACTTTACCAGCAAGGTAGTTTGTGATCAAAAACTAATGAGTCAGACAATGGTGTGGGCATGAAGGACCTGCGTTAGGCATGAGTAAGCTAGCTCTGTTGTAAACCAGGGCAACAGTAATCAGAATGAAAAAATGAATAAGATCCACGGTGTCACTAAGCATCTTGTGTTTTTGTGTTAATAAAATCTTTAGGACTTGGCACTACCAGAGTCAAGCAAGGCTCTGGCTGTGGCAGTTACCTTTCCAACTATTAAACAATGGCGAAAGCGCCTTTTTAATCATGCACTCTGTACTTAACGATAACAATGGCATTAAAATATTTTTGTTTGTGGACAGGGTACTCCCTGACATTTTTATAGGTGCACCCTCTACAAAGAAAACTCAATGTCCAATGTTTCTTTTTGCCAGAATGGCTACTCCCTCACAATGTAACATTTAGGCTATACACATAAATAGAGGTCCAGTACTATACTATTTAAGACACTTGTACTATGGTGGATGGTATTTCCTTCACAACTGTGACACAGTAACAGGTCATACAAAATGTCACTCCACAAAGTATGCTATTAAATAGGAAAAATATATAGAGCTGAGTGTGTTTAATGTATTGCTTAAGTAAACAGGATTATTGTCTTTTGGTTATATTGTTTTCATATCTTCCTCTCTGTAGGTCAGCCCCCACAACAAGAAAAAGATTTGGAGGGCCATCCAGGAAGGTGTACCAACAGGGGGCCTTTAAGCACTGCAGCATTGCAGGAAAAGGTGGGAGGACCTGTAGCAGTGGACCTGCCTCATGGCCCTTACCAAACTGAGAAGGTTCTCCCAGGAAAAAAGAAGAAAAGCAGATACAGTGGTCGCTGACCCCCATGACGCGGCTCTGGCAGTGGCCTACCCGAACTCGAATGAGGAGCTGACTGCCATGGAGCAGCAACAAGGTGGTGTGTGTATTAATCTGAAAAGTATTGTTCTTAACCATTCTTTCATTTTCAGGTTGCAATATAACTTCAAAATTGTAGAAGTTTAAAAGAGGTTCCTGTTATAAGTTCTTTATGCTAGATTAGACTTTGTGCCAGGTTTAGAGTTTGCTGGGCAGCTATTCCATCACAAACACACAGGTATCTTGTCCACCTTATTGCAAGTGTAATTACATATAACGCACTTCTAAGAAGGTGAAGGGATAACCGTCACATTTGGGGAACCATAACAAACGTAAAATTATAAATGAGGCATATAAGGCACATTGTCAATATTGTATATGTAACTTTGCCGATGTGATATCTATTACTGATGGATTATGCCATCAAAGATAATTCCAACCTACCCTTTTGTCAAATGTGTTATGAAACTCACACTCCTGTGGACGTAAACAGATTTGGACATGCTCATCTCTATAATAAACGCAATGTTGTGACACAACTGTGTTTAAAATTATATCATGTGACATGGATAGTATCCGCTGGCTAGAACTTCAAACTGTATTTTGTATAAGGCATCCGGGACCTTTATTTATTTATTATTTTAAAAGTTTTATATAGCGCAAACTAGACCCTGGAAGGGTATAAGAGCGTTTTACAAATGTTACATCAAATAGACAGCTTGATACACTATGTACAAAAATAAGATAAGAGTAGATAGCAGGGAAAGCATACGTGATGTCAAACATTAGTAGCGGGTCTGGGGGTACTCAAGAGTGTGTTAGCCATTGGTCCTTAAAATCCGGTGCAAGTCCTGGTTGTTGAGCTAAATCAAGTGTTGTGGTTGGGTAGGGATTTTTTGCAAGTGTATGAAGGCACTCTTGTTAACAAGCATTGGTAAATGCATTATGTTTTGCCTATGTGATTAATGATAAGCTGTTTTTTGTTGTAAGTTGTAGCTGGGTGAATAGTTGTGCAATATAAGTTACTGAAAGTCTGTTCAAGTGTTATGATTTGTTTTTTAAGAAAGGCAAAATATTGTTTTGGAAAGGAGTCCCGGGGGTCAGAGCTTCAACACTGGGCCGCTATCAGCTAAAGTATGCGAACAAATGCGTGCAGTCAGAGAAAGTTTAGTGTGCAGCCAGGGAAACTTAAGTAAAGGCGCAATTAAATAATGAAAATGAAGGAGAAACAAAGAAATGTAGCTGTGTGTGCTGCCACGAAAAGAATTCTTCAAATGTATCAGAAAGTAGTTCCAGCCATCAAAGCGGATGAGAAGCGGATGAGAATGAGTAATTCGGCATCAGGATGCTGATAAGAGAAACACACCAAAGAAAAAAAAGGAAATACGACGCTTAACCAACAGAAATGAAGGAAAACTAAAGTGACAAGCCCACGAACAAATAAGAAGTGAATAAGAAGTGAAGGCGAGATGTAAGCCCCTTTTAAGATATATTAAATGCAATAGATTTCACAAGCACAGCGTAAGCACTGTGCAGGCGAAACCTAAAAAGTACAGCAAAAGCGATGTGCAGACAAAACCTAAATGGGTGCATATCGCTTAAATTTGGCCAAGAGCTTACCAGACATGCTGAAGAAGGATGAAAAACATCTAACCTTTCACAAAGCGCACAACACCTTCCTTTTCCATTATTTCCCTCTTTCTTTATTGATTCAGGTTTTTGTTTTGCAATCCCAGTTGATCTTTTACCGCCAGGAAGCCTTCTTTTAGCAGCGCACTCAATAAAAACGACAACATTAATTGTAACAGATATAATCCAGACATACCTGTTGCAATATGCACTGAAAGTAATATCAGTGTAAATCAATCAGCTTCTAAAGTAAACTATAAGAAGGGAACAATTAATTTTTGCACATATGGGAAGGCGTTGCAGGCAATTAATTAAGTCATGGTGCTGTCAATAGTAGGAGAGAGAAACAGCCCGTTTAAAAAGTCTATATTCTAAGGAGACTGTTCAGTAGAAAGGAGTGTTTGCGGGTAAACATGAAGCATGCTATAAAAATCAGCTAAATTGCAGCGCACTTCAAAGTAATTACCTTTGAAGGGCTGGATGTGAAAATTGGTATTTGCAGACTACACAATCCAAGATTGCTTTTTTCGACTGATGTTGTTTACAAAGAAAGGGAAACAGCTTGTTTGAACTTGTTAAACTTGGAGCAGGCCAAAAGAGTGGTTTGGCCTTTGTATAATGGTCCACGCTACCTTTGGAACTGCATGTAAGAGACAATCACATATTGAGGCTTTGCGAAAACGCTTGTGGGATCTGTCTGGAAAATCAAGATACGACATGTTTACACTGCATCAAACCCTTGGAGCATAATCTTAAGGCGCCGCCTGTACCAGGCTCAGGGTGTTTGCTTCTGTATATTAGAAATGGCACGATATTGCAAAAAATACTAATAATAAGAGGTTTTCGAGAGAACATACGCCGGGGACGGTTTCTAGGAAAAACCTTCTTACTTACAGAAATCTTGTGTAAATGTGCAGCTCTGGCACAAGGGCATTTGCAGCTGTGCGCTCCTGCCATGCAGCTTATGTCAAATTAGGGATGATTCTTTTTTACGTTTTAAAGTGCATCATTATGTATTATGGAACATGACGAAAATAGATGCCTAAAATACAAGCTATATTTTAAAATGGACTGTACCTTGCAGGAAAACAAGTGTGAAGACAGAGCTCCAAATTTAACTTAAGTGCTGGGTGAACTTACGTTAAGATTCTGTTTGTGGAAAAACATGGCTCCGATGCCGCAGCAGTCTGCGGAGCATACCAATCGATACCTTGAAAGTTCCCCTCACAGAACACAGCCAAATGGGTATCATAACTCCACTCAAAAGCGTATTTCAAAACCGGAAGGGAGTTCTGGCAATCGGAGCTTCAACACTGGGCCACCATCAGCTAAAGTACACAAACAAATGCATGCAGCCAAGGCAAGTTTAGTGTGCAGCCATTGAAAGTTAAGTAAAGGCTCAATTAAATAAAAAATAATGTAGGAGAAACAAAAAAATGTTGTCGTGCGTGCTGACATGAAAAGAATTCTTCAAATGCATCGGCGAAAGTAGTTTCAGCCATCAAAGTGGATGAGAAGCAAATGAGAATGAATAATTAGTCCTCGGGATACTGATAGGAGAAACACACCAAAAAAAAAGGAAATCCGACGCTCAACGATTAGAAAGGAAGGAAAACTACAGTGACAAGCCCACGGACAAATAAGAAGTGAATAAGAAGTGAAGGCGGGAAGTAAGCCCCTTTTAAGATAAATTAAATACAATAGGTTTTACAAGCTCAGTGCAAACGCTGTGCAGGCGAAACCTAAGAAGGTAGCCTAAACATTGACATATACACAGTTTTTTTATAGCTGTGATCCATATATTTTTGCAAGTGTGATAGCAGAGCTGTACAATGTGAATGCTGAGCATGGGTTATTGCTGTCAACAACATTTCAAATGAAAATTATCAATATGTGCCTGAGTTTTCTTTCGCTAGAAGGGATAGTTCTCGAAAACGATGACAGAACAGACATACACCATTGTCCAAGTGCATTAAAGACTATCTAACTTGTAATCTGTTGGCCAAAATGCATGTCAGATTTTTAGTATTTAGGCTCTGATTTAGACTTTGGCAGACCCATTACTCCACCACAACGTGACGGATATCCTATCTGCCTTATTACAAGTAAATTATATTCTATGGCACTTTTAATAAGGCAGACAGGATATCCATTGGATTTGTGACTGAGTAACCTGTCCACCAAACTCTAATCCAGTCCCACAGTGTCACCTACAATTATCTGTATAGATGGGACACAGTGTTTGAGATTGGATTACAATTGTGGATACTTACGTATATGTACTTTAGCTCAAAATTAATTAACAGATATAGTGCATGATTTGATGTTTTGCAGCTGGGTAGTTTGTCACAAATGTGACGGATATTCCATCCACCTTATTACTGGTGCTATATAATATAATGCACTTGTAATAAGGCAGGCAGATTATCCATGAAATTTGTGATGGAGTAATCAGTGTTCCAAAATTACAACCAGGCCCTTTGTGATGCCCCACTTTGTGCCCTCTATTGAGATTACCATGGTAAACTGTCTTATATTTGGCCCCCTTTGATGTGTGTACCATTTGCTATTGATCTCTCTGGAATCTAACTGATGTGTGCATGTGAGTGCTTTCAGCTTCCTCCAGAGCAAGCCAGGGAGATGGTTGCCAGGGTTTGGGGACACGCAGGAGAGTTATTGGGAGTCAGAAGGTGGAGCCACCGACAAGGGACCCAGGAGCAATGAGTCCGGCCAGGAGGCCACAACATCTGAATCTGAGCCTCTGACTCAAGCCATCCCCTTGTGGTGGCAGCTGAAACCACACGTCGTATCATCTGTTCCTGTTGTCACCACTACCACCAGCACCACCCTCACCACTCTCCCCAGTACAAAGCCAACACCCAGTCCGTAAATGGACCTGGGTTTCTTTTGCCCTGGTCATATCTCCCCCTCCCGGCATTCCACCAGCACTGGCATCAGAGGAGGCACTTGAAGTTCTTAAGAATCTTTTTGTGGGACATATAGCACTGTTCCATGCCGTTCAGGGTGTCAGTCTTCTACTCACATAAGTGATTGACATCCATGGTGACATGCTCTGCCCTGTCTGTCTTACAGGGAGGTTCTCTCTCTCCTAGTGCCTCAGTTAACACCAGTGCTTCCAGCATACCTACCCCTAATTCCTCCTTCTGACCCAATCCCAACCCCAGATCCGTTTACACCACCTGGCGCCATTCAAAGCCCTGGCCCAGTTCAACAGCCCACCCCAATTTCTCCTTCAGACCCAATTCATCCACCAATCCACCTGTCCCGAAACCACCACATACCCCCATCTCCCCAAAGTTTCTCATACCCCAAAACCTCACCATTCCCATAGCCATCCCTCCTCGGAACCACCAGGCACTGCCCCACACTAAAAATGTCAAAACTCCCACCCCATCCCATCCCAATAAATGGTTGCCAGACACCAATCAGATCCTGGAAAATGGAGTGCCCCATAAGGAGGAGACGATAATGAAGTGAAGGCATGCTGCATTAAGTCTGTGATAGGAAACTGTTTTTAATTTCCCGACCCCAGACTTTTCTTTCAGTTTTATTTTTAGTTTTAAAAAGTTGCTACCCAGAGACTCAAGATTTTTGTTGGCCTTTAATATTTTTTGAAAATGTGTAATTCAACCGTTTGTGTACTTTGAGATATAATTAGTCTGAGCAAATGTTGTAATGATGGCCATATGTGAGTTCGTATTCCAATATGTTGCGTAGGCTAACAATTTACTTCCATTTCAAGATCTTGTAATTTCCTATGTGTTGTACTGTGGGAGCTTTAGTTCATTCCCTTTCTCATGTGTGTTAAAGAAAGTGGTTGTGTTGTTGTGTGGGCTTAGTCTGTGTGACTACATTTAATTCATGCGTTTGGTGACTAAATGATGGAATAAATTCAGGCTACTGGGGTTCCATTATAATTCCAGCAGTACATTATGTATGCCTACACTAAGGTTAAGGATGTGAGTGTAGTGTCTGGCATGTGAGTATGCCCAGCCCTTGATGCTATGTACCAGCTTTAAAGACATAACATATCAGTCAATGGGTAGTGAAAATATGTACTTGAGGTACCTGGTTGAACAATAGGACTGTGGGGTGTGTGATAAGTGGGTAAAGAGGGATGAATGTTAGGTTAAGAATAGTTGTTTGATTTATGGTAAACACTCCTATTTGGAGATATTATTATACACGTATTTTTTAAAACATTTAAATGTATTCAGTATTAGCACTATAGTTGCCTGGCCTTTTGAACTTATAAGAAATGTGCATTGACTTAATGACTTGAGGTGAGGGGGTAGTAAAATTGTATTAGGTGAACATTTATTATGGGTCTGGAGTGTGAGGCATGTGGTCAGACAGGGATGCAGGTAAATTGATGTTAGATATGGCTTGGAGTACATAAAATTGTTGTCACTGATGGTTAACATAGTACATTCACAAAAGTTGAAAAAGTTGTACGTGCCTTCTATTTGAGGATGATGTTGTTGTTCCCCCAGCATTGCCAGTTAGAGTTCAAGGCATTTGTGTATTTATGCTCTTCCACATTCAACACAGGTATGGAGTATGAACCGCCATGTTTGTGTTGACATAAATTATACTCTGAATACGGCAGACAGAGTGGTGTCTTTCCGTTGCTTCACCTGTTGTATTTAGGGTATACAGTGGTCGAAGTGGGGGGAAAAAAGTAGGGGAACTGTGGGCGGAGAATCAGAGGGCGGGAATAACCTGTGAATTGGGTCAGTGGGCGGAGTCAGAGGTGTGGCAGAAAGAGCAAAATATCCCAATTGTTAGTATTTGTTTCCCATTTCACTAACCGGTTACAGCTTATTACGTTATTTAATTTAACCAATGGATACACATGTTTATTTAAGGTTTAATATGAGTTATTGACATTAAAATACATTCACAAAGTGGAATACGTTTCCAATCACAGAATGTCCCAAATATCCTTAAAAGTGGAATCACAAACCATTTGTCTCCCAGCCAATGAGTTTCTGTCATCAGCACTTCTCCTCCCTTTTTCCACAAGAGCAGTTCAAATATGAATGGCAAAATATCCAAGTTTGCAAATGTTTTCCACATAATTATGGCTCTGCCATATTTGCCACATAATACATAATCTGCTGCATAATCTGACGATTTTAACTAATAAATTGTTTATAGTTCAAACGGATCAAACGTTACTAAAAAATGTGACTTGTGCTGCTGTGAAGTGGAGGGCCCTTTGCAAAGGTTGACTGGTCACCATTCTCACTGCTGCAGTTGTATGTTCCACTGGTACTAATAAGGAAAAATCTTTGCAGAGACTGTTAGCATGTGTAAAAATGTCAAAATAATAAAGTATCAGAAAATTTACAGCACCACTAATACCAGTGTAGGGTGTCAGAGCACTTTACATCACACATATTACACAGAGACAATCAATCATACGTGTGTAAATCACTGTATAGGAAATGTTACATAAGACAAAGGACTACAAGGTGTAGGAGTCACATGACCACCATACTAGTAGGCAGCATAGTTTAATAGTGATTGGTCTGGAGAAACACAAACTCAGAATTTAAAACGTAATACCATGGTTGGGGGTTCTCTTTAATAATCAGAATTGATTTCTACCCAAATAAACCCTTTTTGCAACATTAGGATAATCAAAGACTGGAGAAAAAACCATAACGCTCTAATTTATACCTTGCAGTTTGCATGCAGCTCTTACATGACAGTTAAAAGCTCACTGTTCTATGTTAGGATTTTAACTTATTAACTGCAAGTAACAATAGGGTCTCTCTGACAAAAGCAGTAACCCACTGACCTATTTACATTATGTGCACTTTGTGATCTGCATGGTACATGTTCTTAGCAGTAGGCACATTAACCCTCTGCGCTTCCTTTCCATGAGTCAAAACGTCCACTAGACAAAACATCATCTCTCTTTACTAAGAACATGAATCACTGGAGTTATCATGACATTTTTATTGTTGCCGAAAATTGTTGGAGGCCAGGAAGGAGGCAGCAAGTGCTGTTCAAACCATATTATACTTGCAAACATGAGGCCCCCACCTGAAGTCAGCGCCAGCTGCGGTCCATGCAGGTAACAGCGTTCGAGCGGTGGGGCCGGGTAACGGGGGGATTTCGAGGGACGATGCAGAGGGAAAATTAACTATTTATTTAATTTTCCCTCTGCATCGTCCCTCGAAATCCCCCCTTACCCGGCCCCTCTGCCCCATCACTGTCACCTGCACTGACCGCGGCTGGTCAGTGCCTGGTGCGGTCGCACTGCCCTAGAGTCACCCTGCTCAAGGGTCCTGTGAAGTCAGTGACAGAGTCACTGTCACTCTATGGTGTGCTGCTTCATAGGCCTGCCTGCAAGACAGGAGGTGAACTTCAGAATGAATTGTGGCGGACAGGCCTTTAAGGTTAACCCACACTTGCCACTGCTAGGGTCCACCTGCTGGTGCTAAGACACCAGGGCTTTTAAGATCTTGCGGGCCATCTAAGGTCTAGCATGGGAATGTGCTCCCTCAGGGGGAGTGGTCTGGTGGACTGGTCATGAAGGCCGAACCTGGTTCCCCAGTTCCAAATTCAGCAGCTCTGACCTGTCGTGTAGCTCCTATAGTACCCCTGCAGGACCTGCGCGTTTGGATAACATATACTGCGGGCTTGGTGGCAGACTGACTCCGTGCACCCCCACCATATATGTTAGCCTGGTTTGCATTAGCTAGCTCGCAGTGCCACTAGTGTCTCCTCTTATCGGGGAGAGATTAGTTTCTGGCAACCTTAGATCCTGACAACCCTGATTCCCTCAGAATCGTGGAAACAATATGCTACCTTTCGCTCAGTCACTCATGCTCACTTATTCGGTTTGTCTCAGAGAGTTACACAGAATAAACAGTCGGGCATTTCAATAAGTATTTATTGAACAGTTGTTATTCTAGTGTAAAATATATGTGCTGCGGTAACCAGCAGACAATAGCAGAGATATATTATCAGCAGTACGATAAAAGCAAAGGGATAGAACAGTTCTACCATATTGCGATAATCATGGATACATACATGAATATAAAAGCATTATGCAAAATATGCGTACTCCTACGATGCCTACCTAGATGTACCTGTGTGTACCTAGCATATGTGTGTAGGTCTTAGAAGCTAAGAGCCAAGAATCCTCCTAGGATTTAGTCGAACCCCCATACCTGAATAGAGAGAGTGTGGGACCCCGTCCTGGTCTCGAGTTGGACACCCTGTCCGGGTTGTGTCAGACCACTGTCAGCTTGAGCGACTGCATGCAGGAGCCTCAGCGTCTCTGGTCAGTGTGTCAGCATGGAAGTCTCGGTTCCCTCTGTCTTACCGGGGCAAGATGTGGTGTATTTATACCCTAAAGAGTCTTGTCCACAGTATGGGTTGTATTGGACATGAGGAAGACGTCAGGAGTGAACTTTGTACATACATATTATGCCGGTAGTGTATTCTTAGAAAGCCATGCATAATTAATGAGTACAGTGTGGGCCTGTGTTTGGAAGAACCCTGCTGCATTCAAAACCACAGGATAGATAACGTTCAGCCCTCAGAGCTCGATGTGTACTAGCTGGGACCAATGTAGGTGAAAGAACATGCCTATATAAGAAATCATACTATAATAGGACATGTACAGTTGTGACTATAATTGGGCATATGCGGCCATGACCATAATTGGGCAAGTACGAATATGACCATATTAGGGGAAATATGAATACGTCCATTTTAGGGCATGTACGAACGGATCTACATTAGGGCATCTATGCGGGATATAACAGACCATAGTGTCACATCCTCTCCCCCACTGAACACCATACTGCCCCACTGAGAGAATCTTGCACTGCACTGACCCGCTATAAACACCTGGATGTGACTCAATTCAAATTACGCACTAGACAAGAGCAATATGCTACCTAAAAAAAAATTAACAGCATCCTATAAAAAGCAAACACCCATAGGGAATGCAGGATTAAGTAAAGCATGTGAAATGTAAGCAGGAACAACATGGTTACCTTTTTCTTTTTACACTCATTAGTCAGAAATTAGTGAGTGCTTTTGCCTGAAAAGTTAAGGCCATGACTGCAGGGCCCAGAAGGGACCCGTTTCAATGCCCAGTGCTTATATCCTTACAAAACATAAGCAGTATGGTTTAAAAAGACCACATTCGTGAACACACAGCCGCTGTACACATTTTGGGCCAGATGTACGACGGAAAATTACATGCGCAAACGGGTTTGCGAACCGTTTGGGCATGCAATTTTCCTCTGGGCCATGTACTAACACTATTTTACGAGTCGCAAATAATTTGCGACTCACAAAATAGTGTTTTGCGACTCGCTTAGGAAGGGGCGTTCCCTTCCTAATAGCGACTCACAAGCCATGTAGGAATGTTTTGCGACCGCAATTGCGGTTGCATAACACTCGCAATTTACCTT
Organism: Calotriton arnoldi; assembly: GCA_963921515.1. Taxonomy (NCBI): domain Eukaryota; kingdom Metazoa; phylum Chordata; class Amphibia; order Caudata; family Salamandridae; genus Calotriton; species Calotriton arnoldi. Next base: position 5,946 of record CAWUFW010028863.1, on the reverse strand, counting down.
CCTCTTCAAGAGGATGGTAATGCAACTGCAAAAGGGAAGGGGTCCCCAGGGGACCCCTTTCCCTTTGCAAATGCAGGGGAAAATATGTTTTAGAGGCAGGCAGAAGTCCCAGGGACCACTACCTGCCCTTAAAAAATGAAATGAAAACGTTTCACTTTTTTTTTTTTCAATGCATCCCGTTTTCCTTTAAGGAAAACGGGCTGCATTTTAAAAAAAAAACTGCTTTATTTAAAAGCAGTCCCAGACATGGAGATCTGCCAGGCCCAGCAAGCCACCATACCTGTGAGGGCTGTCATTCCCAATGGGCTCGCAAATTGCGAGTTCCTCAATAATCTTCATGAGGCTCGCATTTTGCGACCCCATTGGGAATCGCAATCAATTTCTCAGACACTGCTGTACATTTGAAATTGCGACTCGCAAATTACGACTCGCAATCGAGCGCAATTTGCGAGTCGCAATTTCAAATGGTCGCACATCTGGCCCTTTGTTTTCCAATTTACCCATCAAACAGGTATTTCAGTACCTCCAGGAATAGTGCACTTTCCAGCCCAGGAAAAACAATGTTGTTCAAGGAGAGACGAGAAACCAAAAGTAGCTCTTCACTGGCAAACACTGTAAAGTGGCGCTAATGTGTTTAGGTGTGAATAAATCAATCTGGCCACCTTGCAACCACTCTGTCTTGTTTTAGTTAGTTAGTTATTTTTCATATTTTGAATGTTTTATTTCTCTCCACCCCGAGGCTGCACTTAGAAATTGAAAAATGTCAGAAAAAGACGACGTTTCCAGCAAAAGTGTTTTTCTTTTTTGGATCCATTTCACAGGGGAGCAAATAAACGAAAGGAGGAAAGAGAAGGTAATACCCACTTCTTGAAGTGTCGGTTTTTACTAAATGAGGAGGAGCGAGACAGAAAGAGAGGGAAGAGGGGGAACAAAGAGAGGCGTGGGGGGGGGGCAGTTGCCAGGGGCAGGAGAACTGGACACTGTCCTTGTCTTCTCCGGGCACGAAGGAAAAGACAGAGGGGCCTATTAGGATGGCGGGCGGATTGCCACCGCCGGGCCGGCGGTGGCGATCCGCCCGCCATCTGTTCCTGTTTTACCCCCCGCCATATTAGTATGGCGAGGGGTACCGCGTCGGACGGAAAGACCGTCTGCCGCTTTTCCGCCGGTCGGCAATCGTTACGATTGCCGGCCGGGCGGAAAAAGCCCATAATATGGTGGCGGTGCCTTGCAGGCACCGCCATCCATATTATGATGCCTGCGGTGGGAATGCCTTTCCATGGCGGAGACTCCGCCATGGAAAGGCATGCGGGAAATCACTTTGGGGGCCCATTGCAAGCCCCCGGGGGAGCTGGGGGGTGGGTGGCTGCACTAGGGGGTACCTATGGTACCCCCCTTCATTGCCATGCACAAGGTGGCAGGCACCACGCGGTGCTTGGCACGTTGTGCATGGCAATCCACAACATGGACTTTAGCATTGCGGCGGGTGCTGCTTACAGCACCGCCCGCCGCAATGTGAAAGTCGAGGATGCGCCCGCCAGTGTGGCGGGCACATCCTAATTGGCCTGGCGGGACCGCCGCACCTCTGGCGGTCGGTCCCGTTTTCCGTTACGGTGTCGAGTGGACAAAGTCCGCCCGCCATCGTAATGGGGCCCAGAGTCTTTTTCCTTCTCTACCCGTTCCGCCGGTCCCCAAAAGCCGAGCCTTAACTATCGGCCTTGGCGATTTCTGCTGTCCGAGAGGCATGTTTAAAATAAGAAAGTAGGGGAACGGACTCTATGAAATTAAAGAAGTAGGGGCACGCCGTGCCCTGCCAATCCCGCCCACTTCGACCACTGAGGGTATACCACCATTAACGGGAGAAGGAAAATGCAGCGGAGGTGGAAGATGGTTGACAGACCTTCATCCATCAAACTGCCATGCTCTAAATGTGGCGGATGGACCACCATGGCAGCGACTGGGCAAACAGATTGTTTTCGACAGCCTGTCAGCATCCGCGAAACTCTGAGTTAGGTCCAAAGTTATGAAAGCTGCGCCACTCAGAAGGACCCACCTTTTCATAGTGCACACGATCGGACTCCACAGAAGGTGGTGAAGTTTATAGAGAAGCTCCAGTGCCTGTATGCCCAAAGTGCAATACAGGAGGCATAACTGATGTGCATATTTTCTTGCATTGTCCAGTTGGGCAACCCTGAGTAACATCCTCTCTGATATTCTCTGCGAAGAGATGGAGGTAAGCAGCTGGGTTTGACTTGTCAAATCAATATCTTTATATGCAAATAAACAGAAGGAATTTGTATTCCATATGATATCATTAGTGAGGAAACATACATGTAGATTTTGGATAAAGAAATCTCCACTGACAGCTAGGGACTGGGCAGAATACGTTAAGCATATCTATCTACTTGACTTATTTTCAAAAAAGGCCTAACTCTCGAAATGTGGAAACTTTATGCCGACTTGTGAGAATATGAGCAATGGTAGAGTTTTAGCTAATGAGGTCTCATGATAATGCCCTACCTCTAATGGATCTCCTTGACGTCATATCCTAGTAGAGCTTTCCATGCAAGGTGGGGCTTACTCTGCATTATCGAGTTTTAGGACACGTTTGGGAAAAAGAGCGTCTGAGGGTGCTATGAGGACAAAAAAGAAACAACGCGCTAAACTTAAGCCAACAGGTCTGCTTCCATTTGTAGTTATAAGCCAGACCTATTGGCTTTGCCAAAGCTGCCTGGTGTCAGGAGCAGAAGACCCGTCGGGGCGCAGAATCTTATCAGAAGCTCAGCAGCTGAAACCATTAGAGGCGTGGCCCTTTGGCATTCCGAGCATTTCATTTGTGCCCTTAAGTTAACCATCAATTTTGTAGTGAAAAAGTAACGTGACCGACTTGCATTCCCGTTGAATGCCTGTAATATACATAGTGTGCCACCCAGTGGTGGCATTATTCAGTGCATCTTTAAATATACGCACAATTTTATGTCACAACAGCACCATAATTCTAAACTTGTAACCATGGGCGATATGCCAGCACCCTGTATGGGTGAACAATGATATATAAAGCTGTCTGGTAGCCACATGGTAAACAAGCATTGGCAAAGCCAATAGATCTGTGTGGGCCACCAGCCTTCTGGCAATTCTTGTTTTGTCATTGTTTTTGTAAAACTTTGTTTGGTAATATGCCTGGCCCTCACCAATCCAAAATAAAAATATAAATATGCTACTGGAATGTTTTTTTTGGGGGGGGGGGGGGAGGGGAGGGGGTTCTAAAAAAACAAACATTTCCACATTACTCCCTGGCACTGAAAGGAACTACTTTGTGTGTGGATGTGTTCCTTGTGAAAGGGCAGTATGCTATAAATCATAGTAAAGTCAGCCGATGGCCGAAGTGGGCTGATACATTGCCCCTTAAGGCATACTGGAGAGTGTGGAAGAAAATGCAAATGACACCAACCACAGACTAACGAAAGAAGTCTGGCTGAAATCCATAAAGGCAACTGTGTTATACACATAATTTTAGTAAAATCAAAAGGTCCTGGCTAATGCAGGCCTAAAAGCCAAGGAGGGGAAGGAGTAGGGAAAGAGAAGGGAAAAGGGTGGGAAGAATGAAGGAAAAGAGAAAGAATGAATTAAAGAGAGAAAGGAAGAGAAAGAAGGAAAGAGAGAAGGAAATGAGGAAAGAAAGCAGTCGGGTACGGCATGGCTCGCGGGTGGGGGGCGGGTGCATGGGGTTGCGTGGAGAGGGGGGTCACGCGGAGGTCGCATGGGGTGGGGTTGATGATAAAAAAATGTAACTTACCTTGAGGCCGGGTCCCGCGTTTCTTCTCGGCTCCTGCTCTCCTGCCTCCAACAGGAACAGGAAGCAGGCAGCCAGGCTCCCTCCCCTAAGCCAAGTACAATGATGCATGCAGCGTTTTGATTGGTTGGGACGGCGCCTAGCCAGGGGCTTATGGGGTGGGCATGTTCTCAGAGTGCACATGACTGGTTTGGGCGGCCCGAGAGGGCCGGCCAAACACTCATTGCGCACTCAGGAGTGGGCTCACCACTCCTCCCCTGCCCTGCTCAAAGAGCAGAGCAGCCCCGCCCACCCGCCCCCGCAACACAAACATAAAATGGTAATAACTGAAAGTTATTACCATTTTATATTTCTGCTTCTAGCACTGCGAGAAAGCAGTGGGGCGACGATCCTCCGCCATAGCGGAGGAGCCGCCCCTGAAAGAAAGAAGAAAAGGGAAAGAAAAAGAAAGAAGGCAAGAAAAAAGAAAGAAAAAGGAAGGAAAGAGGAGAGAAGGCAAGAGAAAGAAAAAAGAATGACACAAGCCAGGAATGAAAGAAGGAAAGGAAAGGGAAAGGAGAAGATGAAAGAAGAGAAAGAAAAAGTAAAAGTTTAAATGGATACAATCTGATCTGGTATGCTGTGAAATAGCAGCAGGTAGAAAATCAAAACACCACAAAGGAATTTACAACAGCATTGACAAGTGATGGGATCTGATAAAGATGGGATGTGCATCAGAAGTGTCCTGCTATCAGGCTCTAAACACAAAGGTAACATTAAAGTAATTATAAAGTAAAAACTAAAACTGTGGCACTAAAGAGAACTGGCTTGTGCGCGGATGTGCTCCTTGTGAGAGAGCAAAATGCAGTCCCTCAAAGTGAAGTTAACCAGTGGCTTAAGTAGGTTTGCCCACTGCCCCACCCTACATGCTGTAGTGGGAGGAAGCAAAATGTGAATGACACAACAACAGACCAATGGATGTAGAGAGGTGGCTGAAAGCCCGTATAAGCTTATTATACATATTTTAGAAAATCTGAAAGCTAACGCCAGGCCTAAAAATGATTGTTTTTGTACATGATGCATGCATGAGATAAATAAATGCAAGTGACAGAAAGTATAAATGCACCTTCCAACATTCAAAAGAACAAGAACTTTTAAGCATAAAACTACATAAAACGTGTGCATAGTTGCAGAATATTTGGTCTCAAATGCACACTTGCCTTGCTAAAGAGAAACAGCTGGAACTCATGAACAGATATATGGAGCACTCTAAGGACATTCACTTCCTCCTTTAAAAACATGAAAAGGTTAGGAGATACATGTACTTTTCGGCTGCTCTTCCATTACACCCCACTCTTGCTCCTGAAATCAGAGGAGCTCTAGAACAACGCACATATTTAAAGTATGAAAGGCTTCAAAGGCTCTGTGGTAGCCCCTCATGAACCAGCAGCTATGTATTAATCTGCGTTAGTCTCTCTCTTTGTGCCACCTTGTCCTGTGCTGTCTGTGTGAGATATGAGGAGGGGACGGTCAAACGAACACTCTAGAGGTACAGGGAGTGTGTGTATCTCAAGTCCTACAGACTCTAAGAAACTGGGTACGTCTGAATGTAATTATTGTAACTGTAACTTGCTTTACCCTGTATCCTGCTACTGTTGTAAAGCGCTCTGATGCCTTCGGGCCATGTCCGCGCTATATAAAATTGCAAATAATTAATACATACTCACGCCAAGTCCCAGGACACGACTCCTAGCGTGCGCATTCATTTCTTGGAAGACAGTGATATATTTAAAGGTCTGTAACTTCTGTGTGCATTCCATCATTACACAGGCATCTGACACAATTACTTATTTGCGAAAGAGCTGCTTCCTGCAGACAAATACTTGAACTGTCTCATTAAACGTGCAGCAATAGCAACCCTGCTAAGATGTGCTGGCACTGCCCATTCTAAGGATGACACCTCTCCTGATATGTGATGGTGCAGTCGTGTGAAGAAGTGATGAGATTATTAACAAAACGCCCGATCAGAAATATTGGTACTTCCCATTGCAAGAACTGCAGAGCTGCTGACAAGTTAACCTGGTAGCGTTCATTACATATTCAGCAGCTGTGCTAGCAAGTGCAAAAGTGTATCTACCTTGGTGAGAGGTGTTTGTGTTGGGTATTAAAAATATGGG
>CAWUFW010028862.1:0-20337 GCA_963921515.1 Calotriton arnoldi | reverse complement strand
ACAAGCACTACTTTTCCACTCAACCATTCACTCAGGTACTACCCATGCACTCATTCATTCACTCTGGCACTACCCATGCATTCAATCAATGATTCAGGTATTACCTTTATACTCAGGTACTTTTGATACACTCATCAAATCATCAAGATAGTACCCCTGCTGTCATGCAATCACTGAGGCACTAGTCTTGCACTCAACCATTCACTCAGGCACTATCCATGCACTCATCCATTCACTCAGGCACTACCTATACACTCATCCAATGACCCCGGCATTAGCCTTTCATCACTCCTTCCACTCAGGCACTACCCATACACTCATCCAATCACCCAAGCACTACCACTGCACTCATGCAATCACCCAGATACTACCCATCCACTCATGCAATCACTCAAGCACTACCCATGCACTCTTTCAATGACCTAGGAATTAGCCTTTCACTCAGGTACATCTTATTCACTCATCCAACCACCTAGGCACTATTCCTGCACTGATGCAATCACCCAGGCACTACCCATGTAGCTATGCTATCACCCAGGCACTACTCTTGCACTCAATCATTCACTCAGGCACTACCCATGCACTCATCCATTCTCTCAGGCACTACCCATGCACTCATCCAATGACCCAGGCATTACTCTTGCAGTCATCGTATTACTTAGGCACTACCCATGCACTGATCTAAGCACCAACATATTACTCTTGCACTCATGAAGTCACTCAGGTACTATTCATGTACTCATCCAATCACCCAATGACCCAAACATTACTCTTGCACCCATCCTTCCACTCAAGCACTACTCATACACTCATCCAATCACTCAGGCACTACCCCTGCACTCATGCAATCACCCACGCAGTATTCATGTACTCATGCAATCATTCAGTCACTACTCTTGCACTCAGCCATTCACTTAGGCAGTAACCATGCACTCATCCATTCACTCAGGTACTACCTATACACTCATCCAATAACCCAGGCACTACCCATGCACTCATCCATTCACTCAGGCACTACCCCTGCACTCATGCAATCAACCAGGCACTACCCATGCCCTCATGCAATCACTTAGGCACTACCCATGCAGTTATGCAATCACTCAGCCACTACTCTTGCACTCAACCATTCACTCAGGCATGACCTATGCACTCATTCATTCACTCAGCCACTACCCTTGAACTCATGCAATCACCCAGGCAGTACTGATGCACTCATGCAATCACTCAGGCACTACTCATGCACTTAACTATTCACTCAGGCACTATCCATGCACTCATCCATTCACTCAGACACTACGTATGCACTCATCCAATGACCCAGGCATTACCCTTGCATCCATCCTCAAATCAGGCACTACCCATACACTCATACAATCACTTCAGCTCTACCCATGCAATCATCTAATCACCCACTCACTACCCATGCACTCATCCACTAATCCATAAACTATTCATAGATTTATCCACACACACATTTATCCAAGCAATCAGTTTTACTACATACAATTTTTGTATTTTTAACCAGTATAGGTGGTTCCGTAAGAACCTTTTATTTTAAAACTGTTTTGAGATTTTTTTATTTTCAAACAATTCTTTATTTTTTTTGGTGTTTTTGACTTTTTTTAAATAGAAAAAACTTGAAGAGTCCAACATGACTGGTTCAAAAAAAAAGAAAGACAAGATTGTCAAACTCAAAAAAAATTAGCACTTGTGTGTTTTTATCATGTTAATTATGGCATGAATGCATTGCTCTCCAACACACAGGTTTGCTTGACATTTCCTGCAGAGTATGGTAGCATTTGCTAGCTCAGGAAAGATATGCGGCTGAGGTGACGCAAACGGTGATGCAAACGGCGCAGCCAGAGAACTCCACACCTGGATCTTCAACTGCGCAGACAAACTCGCCCTCTACGTAACACTGACAGACAACGCCCCAGGAAAGCCGCCTGGTTCACCACCGCTCTCCAAGAAGCCAGATGCACCTGCAGATGCCTGGAGAACTGGAGAAACACCAAGACAACCGAAAACCACACCACCTACAAAGACGCCATGACGGACTACCACAACCAGATCAGAGCCACCAAGAGGAACTTCATCCACAACAAAATCCTGGCCAACTCCACCAACTCCAAGGAACTTTTCAGTGTCATTCAGGAATTCACCAACCCACGCAGCGAAGCCACAGACATCACCCCATCCCAAGACCTCTGCGACAAGCTTGGAACCTATTTCCACCTCAAGATCAAAAACCTCTATGACAACTTCATCGACCATCCACCAGGCGCCACAGATGGCCCCCCGCCCCCCAGAAACACCAGCCAGCCCACCATCTCCAACTGGACACCGATCACGGCCGAAGACACCACCTCAACCATGAAAAGCATCCACTCGGGGGCCCCCACCGACCCCTGCCCCCCTCACATCTACCACAGAGCCTCGGCCACCATCACACCCAAACTACAACACACCATCAACACCACCTTCAAAACAGGCACCTTTCCAGATGACTGGAAGCGCGCAGGAGTCAGACCCCTGCTCAAGAAGCCCACAGCTGACCCCACCGACCTCAAGAACTATCGGCCCATCTCGCTCCTCCCCTTCGCAGCCAAAGTTGCAGAGAAACAGTCAACAGGAAACTGACACGATTCATTGAAGAGAACGCCGTCCTCGACCCGTCCCAATCCGGATTCCGAAGCAACCACAGCACAGAGACCGCCCTAATCGCCGCCACAGATGACATCCGCACCCTCCTGGACCAAGGCCACTCCACAGCCTTCATCCTACTCGACCTATCAGCAGCCTTCGACACCGTCTCCCACCGCACACTAGTCGCCAGACTACACGACGCAGGCATACAAGGAACAGCCCTGGACTGGATCCGATCATTCCTCACCGGAAGAAGCCAAAGGATCAGACTCCCACCCTTCCTCTCCAACTCCACGAAAATCACCTGCGGAGTCCCACAGGGTTCATCACTGAGCCCCACCATCTTTAACATCTACATGGCCCCCCTCGCAGCCATCGTCCGACAACACGGCCTCAACATCGTATCCTACGCTGATGACACCCAGCTCATCCTCTCCCTCACCAAAGACCCCACCACTGCCAAACTCAACTTCCAGAAAGGAATGCAAGACGTCCCAGTCTGGATGACCAACAGCTGCCTGAAGCTCAACGCCGAGAAGACAGAAGTCCTCATCCTCGATACCACCCCTTCTGCATGGGACAGCACCTGGTGGCCGACCGCCCACAGAAGCCCACCTACCCCTTCAGACCACGCCAAGAACCTCGGCATCGTACTCGACTCATCACTCACCATGAACTGACAGGTCAACGCCGTCACCTCCAGCTGCTTCAACACCCTCCGCATCCTCCGCAAGACCTTCAAGTGGATCCCCTCTGAGTCAAGGAAGACAGTCACCCACACACTCATCACCAGCAGACTGGACTATGGAAACGCACTCTACGCCGGCATCAACAAGTCACTACTCCGCAAACTCCAGACAATACAGAACACCGCCGCCAGACTCGTCCTCGGCATCCCCCGACACGTACACATCAGCCAACACCTACGAAGTCTCCACTGGCTCCCCGTGGAGAAAAAAGTCACTTTCAAAATCCTCACTCACGCCTAAAAATGCCTACACAACAACGGACCCAAATACCTCAACAACAGAATCAACTTCCACATACCCAAAAGAAACCTCCGATCTTCCAACCTCGCACTGGCCGAAACCCCGCGCATCCACAGAGCCAGAGCAGGCGGAAGATCCTTCTCTCACATTGCAGCCAAGACCTGGAACGAGCTACCGGCAGACATCAGATGCGCCCCCTCCTGAACACCTTCAGGAAGACCCTCAAGACCTGACTCTTTGGCTAAACAGATCTGCGGACCCCCCCCTCAGCGCCTTGAGACCCTCACGGGTGAGTAGCGTGCTTACAATTCCCTGATTGATTGATTGATTGAGGTGTAGGTAGAACTGCTGCACCCGTTGTAGATGGTTGATCAGGATCAGCCTGGGCAGCTTGCTCCCTCTTTTCACATGCCATCACTTCTTTGGCCCATCGATTAGGATACATCGTTTCAAGGTGCTTTTTCATTGATGATGTCCCACATGAATATTTTTGTCCGATCCTTGTGAAAGGACTTTTTGGCAGAGAGTGCACGTAACTTTTCTCGCATTTACCTTTTTCCCCCCTCAGGCACTGTGAAAAAAGCCCACAGGATATTCTCTTTTCTTTTTTTCACAGGCTCCTCAACTTTGTCAGGATCGTCCAGCAGTTCTTCTTCTGGATGACTGGATGCCATAGCAATGAAAAAAGTCGAAACACCCAAAAAAATAAGTAATTAGAAGAGCATACAAAAAGATATCCTGACAGGAAGACACACTCAAAATAAGAAGAATAAAATAGGTGTTGGATCCTCCCTCTAGCAGAATGAAAAGCTTTTAAACCAATCAAAAGCTTTCTTTCCATGTGACATGGATTCGCGTATGGGACGCGCACCCATCGCGTATACGTCGCACACCCGTAAAATCTGCTACACTTAATTCTAAGGAATAGATTGCTGTTTATAAATTGTTTTGTAAAGTATATTAGTGAAAGTCTTTAGGCAAAACTGATATTTAAAGTTTCCACAGTGATATTTCATACTTTTGAAATTACGCCGGAGTCGCGTCTCCTACGCGAACCCGGAAATACGTGACAGCAGGATTCATGCACCCACCACGTAGAACCGCGTCCCATACGCAATACCATCGCGTCCACAAAAATCTGTCAAAAACATTTGAAAACAAATTTAAAACACCTCTATCACTATTTTTATGTAGTCAGTAATAAACCTCTACGTCTAAAACATTTATTAATTTGTTCTAAATGTGTTTTTGAGAGTGAGATTCATATACCGGATCCGCGCACCCAACGCGTAGGATCGCGTACAGTGCGCGACCCTTTTTTGTAAATTAAAAAAAACAGATAAAAAAGATAGTTATCATAAGAAAACAACAAAACAATTTTCATAGTATTAAAAGCAATCTTACAAAATTTAACTTAGCGAAAAATACTTGAAAAAAACCGATACATTTAAAAAAAAAAATCTTTTTCAATTGAAAATTCTAATGTATAATATCACACTGATCAAAATTACAAACAATAAAACAGTGTTAATTCAAATAGATAACACTATAAATCTTTCATCAGCAATGTTATATATTTTTTTAAAACAGACTATAATTATTTTAAAACATAATAAAAATACTTAAAAAGACATAGACAAAAAATTCAAAAATAGTTCCAAACATCCTTTCATAAATAAAATGATCTTCAAAAACTTAGAAATTCATTGAAAAAAACATAGGTTTCAGGTACGTTATAGTTAGGAATTAGCATTTAAAAACCTTAGAAATTCACTAAAAAACTGAGGTTTTAGGGACGTTATAGTTAGGCTGACATTTCACTTATACAAAACCAGAGAAATTCGGCCGTGATAGTTACCTGAGCTAACTATAACTCACGCCCCCGCAATGCACTGCTGATGACGTCACATATTACATCACTCATTACATGGTCAGTGACACGTCAAAGGAAGGAAAACCCTCACTCAGACTGTTGTTGCTGCAAAAGTTTACTTTCGAAACATGACGTGTTTCGGCCACAGCCGTGGCCTTGCTCACATGTACAAAGTTAGCAAATCACAGTGCTTAAATATATAGTGAAAAACATTCAAAGTAAAAAATGAAAAACAGACTACTGAAAAGCTGACTACTCGTAAAGATGCAGTCGATACGTGGTCCGTGCTGTTTTCTGTAGGATAACTATAGATATAATAAGCTATTTAGATGTACGAAAACCACACACAAATTGAACATTGATTATGGACAATTTCATATGGTATTTACCAACATGAAAAGAATAACTGTGCATTAAATAAAGACTGTGGTTTGATATCTAGTACCGCAACGCGGGCTAAAATGATGCCCTGCTTGTAGCAATTAATGCAAACAATGTATTTTAAACATACATGCTGTATGGCCTGATATGCAATCGTAGCGCTACAGTGACAAACATAGTCAACAAAATATTCGAATATCTCTGATGCCTCAAAATTGTCTGCCAACCGCATCTACTAACTATCATGATGCATGTTGGGTAATGTAGTATCACAATCATTTTTCGCTAAAATAGCAAGCAAAGTCGCCAAATCACTGCCCCAAATATATCGAATAGTTTGCAAATGTACACCATAATTTACATAATTACAACACAGGTCAAGTGTAACAGAACGTCAAAAGAAGCATCTTCCACAAGATCATAAATTAGACATAAACAACATAAGTGGAAATACTGGCAATCTGATATCTCTGAGCAAAGTATATACATCCATAAATTGACCCAAGTGGGCATAGGGCAAGAATTGCTGTTGGTAATTCCAAAATCAATAACAGACCTGCCACCAGATCATATGTTCAAAATGCTGTCTCTGTAGCTAGTCCTGATTGAATAGAGCCAGTAAAGAAAATGTAAATAAGCAAATAAAAGAAAAAGTGTCAAAAGGAAAACCACAAATCACAATCATTTCATTTTTACCAAATCGTGTCTACAATGTCCAAATGCACCATGCAGATAGTTGTTGCTGTTTTTGGAACATTGTCTCTTCCGGATTTGTACTTGCACACAAGATGTCTGACAACTTAGATACATCAGGCCAAACAGCATGTATTTTTAAAATACATTGTTTGCATTAATTGCTACAAGCAGGGTATAATTTTAGCCGGCGTTGCGGTACTGGACCGCAAACCACAGTCATTATGTATTGCACAGTTATCCTTTTCATGTTGGTAAATACCATATGAAATTGCCCACAGTTAAATTTCAATTTGTGTGTGGTTTGTGTACATCTAAATAGTTTATTATATATATATTTATCCTACAGAAAACAGCACGGACCACGTATCGACTGCATCTTCACGAGTAGTCTGTTTTTCAGTAGTCTGTTTTTCATTTTTTACTTTGAATGTTTTTTCACTATATATTTAAGCACTGTGATTTGCTAACTTTGTACATGTGATCAAGGCCACGGCTGTCATGTTCAGAAGTAAACGTTTGCAGCAACAACAGTCTGCTGTGCGTTTTCCTTCCTTCGTCGTGTTCGATTTTATATATAGGACCCAGTAGAAGGCGCAAGCCGAAACGCGTAGGTCATCCTTTTGTATGCACCCTTGCACTTTGCTTGTGAAGGCTTCGTATGGAGAGGCTTACTGTTATATGCAAATAAAGCCCGTTGAAGTCAGTTCCTGTAAGTATCGTGCTTCATTTCTGCCCTGGAAAGTGTGTGGAAAGCTGAGCCCGAGTGGAGGGCAACCATTTGGAGCATATGTGTAATATATATATATATATATATATATATATATATATATATATATATATATATATATATATATTCTCTATCTCTCTAAACAACGTCCATGCATTTGGACACGCACTCCTCCAGCTGGCGATTTAACCAAATCATTTATTTAAAAGGAACAGGCATTTTCACTCCGATTATTTTGTCCTTCTGCCTGACGCGTTTCAGAGCCTTCAAGCTCTTTCATCAGAGGTAGTTTGAGTGCACCAATGTATTTCGGCTCCCACAGTTCCCTGCGTTTCACTCAGCTTTATAGGCCTCCGGTGTGCCATTCTTAATAGAATTCCTTACAGTGCATGCCGGAACTTGTGGTCATGCTCAAAATTAATTATTACCTCCAGTGGTTGTGTGTGCACTTTCAAACCATTTCCAGGACTATATAGCAATCCTCCAGTGGGCCTCAGAGTAACAATCCTGTTCCTGTAGTACAAAGAACCATCTGCGCCGTTTTCTCCCCGAACAGTTCAGGTAAGACGGGCCCCCTCTGATCTTCCTGAAGGACGGTGCGATCTTCCGACGGCCTGGACCAGCCGTCCACAAATCTATCTAAACAACGTCCATGCATTTGGACACGCACTCCTCCAGCTGGCGATTTAACCAAATCATTTATTTAAAAGGAACAGGCATTTTCACTCCGATTATTTTGTCCTTCTGCCTGACGCGTTTCAGAGCCTTCAAGCTCTTTCATCAGAGGTAGTTTGAGTGCACCAATGTATTTCGGCTCCCACAGTTCCCTGCGTTTCACTCAGCTTTATAGGCCTCCGGTGTGCCATTCTTAATAGAATTCCTTACAGGGCATGCCGGTACTTGTGGTCACGCTCAAAATTAATTATTACCTCCAGTGGTTGTGTGTGCACTTTCAAACCATTTCCAGGACTAGATAGCAGCCCTGCAGTGGGCCTCAGAGTAACAATCCTGTTCCTGTAGTACAAAGTACCATCTGTGCCGTTTTCTCCCCGAACATGTCAGGTAAGACGGGCCCCTCTGATCTCCCTGAAGGGCGGTGCGACTTTCCCATGACCTGGACCAGCCATGCACAAATCTCTCTAAACAAGGTCCATGCATTTGGACACGCACTCCTCCAGCTGGCGATTTAACCAAATCATTTATTCAAAAGGAACAGGCATTTTCACTCTGATTATTTTGTCCTTCTGCCTGACGTGTTTCAGAGCCTTCAAGCTCTTTCATCAGAGGCAGTTTGAGTGCACCAATGTATTTCGGCTCCGCCAGTTCCCTGTGTTTCACTCAGCTTTATAGGCCTCGGGTGTGCCATTCTTAATAGAATTTCTTACAGTGCATGCCGGAACTTGTGGTCACGCTCAAAATTAATTATTACCTCCAGTGGTTGTGTGTGCAATTTCAAACCATTTCCAGGACTAGATAGCAGCCCTCCAGTGGGCCTCAGAGTAACAATCCTGTTCCTGTAGTACAAAGAACCATCTGCGATGTTTTCTCCATGAACAGTTCAGGTAAGATGGGCCCCTCTGATCTTCCTGAAGGGAGGTGCGACCTTCCCACATCCTGGACTAGCCATGCACAAATCTCTCTAAACAACGTCCATGCATTTGGACATGCACTCCTCCAGCTGGCGATTTAACCAAATCATTTATTCAAAAGGAACAGGCATTTTCACTCCGATTATTTTGTCCTTCTGCCTGACGCGTTTCAGAGCCTTCAAGCTCTTTTATCAAAGGCAGTTTGAGTGCACCACTGTATTTCGGTTCCCACAGTTCCCTGCTTTTCACTCAGCTTTATAGGCCTCCGGTGTGCCATTCTTAATAGAATTCTTTACAGTGCATGCCGGAACTTGTGGTCACGCTCAAAATTAATTATTACCTCCAGTGGTTGTGTGTGCACTTTCAAACCATTTCCAGGACTAGATAGCAGCCCTCCAGTGGGCCTCAGAGTAACAATCCTGTTCCTGTAGTACACGGGTACTCATAGTATGGCCCGCGGGCCGCCAGCGGCCCGGCAAGCCTTCCTTGGCGGCCCGCGGACCTTGCAGACATCGTACCTGTGTTTGCAGCGCGGACTCCGAGAGACTCTGCTCTATGGGGGCCGGGCGATTCCAGGATAGTCAGAGTGGAGATGCAGGGTTGCTAAGAAGAGGTGAAATACAACAAAGCCTCATTAACAAGCAAATGGTCTTTTAAAGACCTGTGAAGTACTCAGGTGCGGCTGTGTGTGTGCCCGGGAAGCTGTCTCAGCCCGGGCTGCCACACACGGGGGGAGGCTGAAGCCCTTTGAGCCCAATGGGCGTTGCGCGCCTGGTGTCCAGTGCTACTTATCATTCGTTCACCAGACGGATGTGACTTGCCACGCGATAGTGGTCTTTTCCAGGAGAAAACGAGCTGGCTTTTACATTACACAGGGAGAGGGGGGGTGGGGGGGGCTGTCTCTGGGCTGGTGACGGGGACGTTTAGACACAGTACGTGTGCACTGCCCGAGGCTCAGAGACAGAAACAGACAGAGACAGATAGAGATAGAGACAGAGACAGACAGGGACAGACTGACAGATAGAGGCAGAGACAGATAGAGGCAGAGACAGATAGAGACATATAGAGACAGAGCCAGATAGAGGCAGAGACAGATAGAGACAGAGCTAGATAGAGGCAGAGACAGGGACAGACTGACAGAGGCAGAGACAGATAGAGGCAGAGACAGATAGAGGTAGAGACAGACAGAGACAGGGACAGACAGAGACACGGGGAGGGAGACAGAGGGAGGGAGACAGAGACATGGACAGACAGGGACAGACAGAGACAGAGACAAGGACAGACAGAGAGGCAGAGAGACAGAGAGGGAGACAGAGGGAGATGGAGGGAGGGAGACAGAGGGAGGGAGAGGGAGGGAGACAGAGGGAGGGAGGGAGACAGAGGGAGAGAGACAGACAGAGGGAGACAGAGGGAGGGAGACAGAGAAGGAGACAGAGAGAGGGAGACAGAGAGGGAGACAGAGAGAGAGGGAGGGAAACAGAGGGAGAGAGACAGAGGGAGGGAGACAGAGGGAGGGAGACAGAGGGAGGGAGACAGAGGGAGAGAGACAGACAGAGGGAGACAGAGGGAGGGAGACAGAGAAGGAGACAGAGAGAGGGAGACAGAGAGGGAGACAGAGAGAGAGGGAGGGAGACAGAGAGGGAGATGGAGGGAGGGAGACAGAGGGAGGGAGACAGAGAGGGGGAGGGAGACAGAGAGAGACAGAGGGAAACAGAGGGAGAGAGACAGAGGGAGGGAGACAGAGGGAGGGAGACAGAGGGAGGGAGACAGACAGAGGGAGACAGACAGAGGGAGACAGACAGAGGGAGACAGACAGAGGGAGACAGAGAGAGGGAGACAGAGAGGGAGACAGAGAGAGAGGGAGACAGAGGGAGACAGACAGAGGGAGACAGACAGAATGAATGAATGAATGAAATGAATTCATACTTGTAAAGCGCACTGCTACCCTGGGGCTTCCTGGCGCTGTACGCATACCGCTGTGGAACCCTTCCTGGCTTTTCCCTGTGAAATGTCCACTCCTGGGCACCCCCAAGGTGAAGCCAGGCATCCCAGCGCTGGTGGGGCCGTTGTGGAGATTAAGCAAGCTATTGCCCAGAGTTGCAGAGTGGGACCCATGATTAGAATAGGCACCGAGGCGAGAATTATCAGGTCCGAGGAAGTTGAGCCCAAGACCCGCCGAGGCGGGAATTGAACCCTGGTCCCGGGCCAGATCTCTGCATCAGGGTCTGCCGCTCTAACCATTGAGCCACACTTCTCCACAGAGGGAGACAGAGGGAGAGAGAGAGAGAGGGAGACAGAGGGAGGGAGACAGAGGGCGACAGACAGAGGGAGACAGAGGGAGACAGACAGACAGAGGGAGACAGACAGAGGGAGGAGGGCGACAGACAGAGGGAGACAGAGGGAGGGAGGAGGGTGACAGACAGAGGGAGACAGAGGGAGGGAGACATATAGAGGGAGACAGATAGAGGGAGACAGAGGGAGGGAGACAGACAGAGGGAGACAGAGGGAGAGAGACAGAGGGAGACAGAGTGAGGGAGACAGAGGGCGACAGACAGAGGGAGGGAGACAGACACAGGGAGACAGAGGGAAGAGGGCGACAGACAGAGTTAGACAGAGGGAGGGAGACAGATGGAGGGAGACAGATGGAGGGAGACAGACAGAGGGAGACAGACAGAGGGAGACAGAGGGAGGGAGACAGAGGGAGAGGGAGACAGAGAGAGAGAGGGAGGGAGACAGAGAGATAGAGAGAGAGAGAGGGAGACAGACAGAGTGAGTGAGACAGAGGGAGACAGAGGGAGACAGAGAGAGAGAGAGAGAGGGAGAGAGATAGAGAGAGGGAGGGAGACAGAGAGAGAGAGAGAGGGAGGGAGAGATAGAGAGAGGGAGGGAGACAGAGAGAGAGAGAGAGAGAGAGATGTGTGTATGCCGGGTCTGGTTGCTCCGTGGACGAAGGCATCCGCTGCAGGGGCCTGTGTTCAACCTCATGGTCACAGTTTTTTTTTGCTCTAGCCCCGCCCCCTCCCCCACTGACCCCGCCCCCACCGGTGCGGCCCTCGGCCACAAACCACACTGTAAATTTGGCCCCCGGGAGAAAGTTTGTGAGTACCCATGGTGTAGTACAAAGAACCATCTGCGCCGTTTTCTCCCCGAACAGTTCAGGTAAGACGGGCCCCTCTGATATTCCTGAAGGGCGGTGCGACCTTCCCACGGCCTGGACCAGCCGTGCACAAATCTCTCTAAACAACGTCCATGCATTTGGACACGCACTCCTCTAGCTGGCGATTTAACCAAATCATTTATTCAAAAGGAACAGGCATTTTCACTCCGATTATTTTGTCCTTCTGCCTGACGCGTTTCAGAGCCTTCAAGCTCTTTCATCAGAGGCAGTTTGAGTGCACCAATGTATTTCGGCTCCCACAGTTCCCTGCGTTTCACTCAGCTTTATAGGCCTCCGGTGTGCCATTCTTAATAGAATTCCTTACAGTGCATGCCGGAACTTGTGGTCACACTCAAAATTAATTATTACCTCCAGTGGTTGTTTGTGCACTTTCAAACCATTTCCAGGACTAGATAGCAGCCCTCCAGTGGGCCTCAGAGTAACAACCCTGTTCCTGTAGTACAAAGAACCATCTGCGCCGTTTTCTCCCTGAACAGTTCAGGTAAGACGGGCCCCTCTGATCTTCCAGAAGGGCGGTGCGACCTTCCCACAGCCTGGACCAGCCGTGCACAAATCTCTCTAAACAACGTCCATGCATTTGGACACGCACTCCTCCAGCTGGCGATTTAACCAAATCATTTATTCAAAAGGAACAGGCATTTTCACTCCGATTATTTTGTCCTTCTGCCTGACGCGTTTCAGAGCCTTCAAGCTCTTTCATCAGAGGCAGTTTGAGTGCACCAATGTATTTTGGCTCCCACAGTTCCCTGCATTTCACTCAGCTTTATAGGCCTCCGGTGTGCCATTCTTAATAGAATTCCTTACAGTGCATGCCGGAACTTGTGGTCACGCTCAAAATTAATTACTACCTCCAGTGGTTGTGTGTGCACTTTCAAACCATTTCCAGGACTAGATAGCAGCCCTGCAGTGGGCCTCAGAGTAACAATCCTGTTCCTGTAGTACAAAGAACTATCGGCGCAGATGGTTCTTTGTACTACAGAGATAGAAAAGCAGACATTTGAGTGAGCAGATCTAGAGTGTCACTGGTGTTGAGAGTGCTCTATACAGGAGCTACTTTCCACCTAAACTTGAAATTCCTGTAGAAAGACAATTTGTTACATGGAATCTTACAAATTACTGTGTTAATCAAGAATGTTGCGTTGGTTACTTCCTTTTTAAACCCTAGCAATGGATGATTTGCACTGTAATAATCCTTTACGGACCCTCTTAGGAAGGCCTGGCAGGTGTAGTTGTCTGCCAGGGGCTTGTATTGAAAAATATTTTTTAAAAAGACTTTACATACATATGCTTACATAGAAGGTCAGCCCCCTTCTATCTGTTTGAGTGTCATTCACAATTTGCTTCTTCCAATGGCAGTACACTGCATGGTGCAATGTGTTAGCCCATTTCTGTCATAAGCCATATTACCCTGTGAGTAACAGCATTTTGTTTGATCACATGTGCACATCTTCCTGAAAAGGAGTGTGCTTCTGTCTTTGGACTGGTGACCAGTCCTTCAGTTTTCCATATTTTCCTTTTCTAGGTCCCCCTTTCATTAATGTCCTTCTCCTTTTTTAATGAGTGTTTTGTAACTCCTCAATTTGTCCATCCTGAGCCCTTGCTTGAAATTCAAAACATCTCTAGTGTGCTCCATCCACTTTATAAACTGGATGGCCAGTTTGGAATGGTATTGTTCACAGTGTATCATTGTTCTACTGTTCCAAAATGACCATCTTGTTTGGAAGCGAACGTGGCCCTTCAGGAGACACTGAAAACCATTCAATGTATACCTTAGTAAGAAAATATTGTTTGTGTAAGTCAGATATCATTTAAAGGAACCTCATGTTTGCTCTATCTGTACAATTTTGTTGACAAAACACACAAACATAGTTGAATAATTTTGTTCCAATACTCTATCTGCCATAATGCTTGGGCTAAAATATGATCTTGAGTGGAACAACCCTGCCTAAGTAGAGTATATCTCACATGAACCAACTATTTATCATGGAAGTAGCCTTATTGGATCTCCATAAAAAATATGCAAAATACATTCTCCATAATCTACAAGACTATCAACCTGTACCTGGGTGGTTTATCCTGAACTATTTTTTGTGATTTGTCAATAGCATGAATCCCTTTCACTCATCCAGAAAGTGATCTTGGCCCCTCCCCCCAACAACTTTGTACAGAGGACCTAGAAAGACAAAGCCCAGGTTCAGCCGTAAACTTGACTATAGGGATATAGCTAGATCCAGGGACTGTTGACAAATTTTTAGTGCCCCACAAGCCTTATGTACTCCATTGAACAAAGAACTATAAGGTAAATAAGGACTCGCACAAAAAAGGGCAGTTTAGTAACCAATCAACAGTCACATAACAGGGACAGACTAAAAATGGTTATATGTTCAAAATGATGCATATCACCACTCTCTCCATTGTTTACTATTCTTTCCAATTCCTATTATTCTATTTTTTAATATTGTAAATATACCAGATCACTTTTCAATAAAACACTTCTGTTTGGTGACCCATGTCTCCTTTTGATATTCAGTTCTTAAAGCTGTGATCTTCATATCGGTTATATGTTTTTATGAGAATGATTATTTTTACAAATGAGTCCCTGTCACTGCCTACTTTTCTTTCTAAGATTAGTTGAAAATTTAAAGTTCTTCAAATTGCAGTCCTCAAATTGGTTTACACAGCCGTTATTATGGTTGGCAAAGGGACTACCCAAATCAATAATTCAGGAGTGCTGTCGTCAATGAACCACCATTTGCTATACCTAGTAGGTCCTCCAGAGTGGATTTAGGTAAATCATCCACCCACCTAAGGGGATACGCTTCAATTCTTGGACTTCTCTGCCCCACTGGATTGCAAAGCACTACTAGAAGAAGTCTTGGCCAGATTCCCAACTGTAGGTCTACACGTTGTTAAAAATGTTTGCTCTTAAACCCAGAACATATTTTAAAACTCATACATGCAGAGACCCGTGACCTTTACACAATGTAGTCCAGCAGAGCAGTATAAATGTGGGATCTGTGAGTACAATGAATGAGAACTTCCATGAAAAGTCTGGGGCATATTCTCAAGGAGCTATCGCCGAGTTATCGGCACTTTATCGCAGCCAAAGTCGCGATAAAATTATCACCCCATTCCCAAGCTGGTGCTAACAGCCCATAACACTAGTTTACCTGCGATAGCAGTCGCAAAAAACATCGCCACAGAGGAGCCCGGCAACTAACGCTAATGATATACAGAGTAGGTGTTCCCGTGCTAAAAGCCGCGACAACACCACTCCACAACATTCTCAACGACCAGCCAGATCGGCGATAAGATCACAAAACATGCGCTAAGGCGCGTTAGCAGCAGGAAACTAACACCTGCTCCTACCTGGTGTAAAGTCGGACGACAACCGGCACCAGACAAGGGAGCACAGCCCATAGCCACACATGAAGAACAACAGATGCCCTGGAGCAACCCATCATGCAGGCCTAGGCCCCAACAGGTCAACAACACCCACCACCACCCCCAAGACCCCCCCCGGGGCCCTACCCCGGGCACCCCCACACCCCCCCCCATGGACAAAGATATTGCACATCAACTCCGCGAAATAATGAACCAAACAAATCACCTGAAGTCGCACAATCACAACACCCAACATACATGTGTGGCCAGAAAAAGGGAAATCATACACCCATATCAAAATATCCAAACAATACGTTTATTACAGAACAAACCAAAAAAAACAATTTTGAAGAGGCATGGCGGGTCGTCTCAGGACATTCTGTAAGTCACAGCCTGCAAAACAGAAATCTGGATCGGAAGGTGTGCCATGCGCCCATCAAAGTACAGAGAGAGAGAGCGAAAGAGAGGAAGAGAGAGGGAGAGAGGGAGAGAGGGAGAGAGGGAGAGAGTGCCGACACTGCGGACCTAGGCCTCACTCCTCACCTGCTGCCACCGGTGTGTCTCCAACCACGTGCCGGTATTCACAGCAGTCCCCCAGGTCCGTCATCTGAAACAGTTTCCAGAGACATGAATGGCAGAGTCCATACAGTTGCACACGCCATCATCGTTTGCCTGCCCCTGCGCACACAGGCTGCTGCACCCCAACCCCTCCCGCCGCCCAACGGTGATTGCCCACCCCTGTGCAACCAGGCCTCACTGCTCACCTTCCGCCACCGGCGTGTTCCCAAGAGGGCCCACCACGTTCCGGAGGGATCTCCAAGCCCGGTGCCCGCGACCATGGCACCCTCCACATCATGCAGACCTGCACCGCGGGCCACCAGGTCACACACCTGACTCTGGGTCTTGATTTCGCAATGGCAGAGACCACATCAGTGCACACGGCATCATCGCAGGCTGCACACCCGCTCAGCGCTTGAGGTGCCACTAACTCTGTGAAGCGCGACGCAATGCCATGTGGCGGGAGGGCCGCACTGCCCGCTGGCCCAGGCCTACACTGCGATCCAGCAGGGAGGGCTCACACTAATCCTTGCCAGTCCGGACCTCCAGGACGGCGCATCATCGCAGGCTGCACACCCGCTCAGCACTTTAGGTGCCCCTATCTCACTGCACCACAAGACACCGTCCCGTGGTGGGGTGCCTGTGCCTGCCGCAGTGTATCCGGTGCCACCAAGTCTGTGCACCGCTAGCCATGGACCCTTAATGATTGAGTCCCGTTGTGCG
Organism: Calotriton arnoldi; assembly: GCA_963921515.1. Lineage (NCBI taxonomy): Eukaryota > Metazoa > Chordata > Amphibia > Caudata > Salamandridae > Calotriton > Calotriton arnoldi. Next base: position 3,593 of record CAWUFW010028862.1, on the reverse strand, counting down.
GACGCCATCATGTCACCCCCGGCACTGGGAAATGTGAGGTGGCAGGGCCCTAGGCCCTCATGCACACATGCGAACTACACGGAGCCATCCTGTCAGAGAGAGTGGAAATGGCGTCCAGCACGTGCGCCAGGCCCTTTTCATTGCCAGCGTCACATGTCCTGTGACGCCCGTGCTGGATGGGTGTGGTGTGGGTGTACACCAGCCGTGAGGGAGTGGCTGTGGCATGCTGACAACTAGACCTGTGAGATGCAGATCCCCACAGTGAAGACCTGGGACATGTAGCGTTGTCGTCCCCCCTGTGTGCGTAATCGGAGTGGGCTGTCCTGGCATATGCCAGTCTAGCGTAAGGGTGTGAACAATGACCCCAGGGCTCTGGGCATTGTTCCGTCCTGGGCTGGACAAGGAAGTGACCAATGGATGTGTCTCTGTTGTAGTGTCGGCGCCACACGGACCGGAATCGGCAATCTGTCACCCTGTGACAATAGTCCCACAGCATGGGCAACATGGACGTAAGGGGGAATAACTGACCCTACATTCATCCATACTTCCACACTTGAAAGATCATAGACATGATGTGAGAAGTTGGCCTGGTATATGCTGTCCACTAATTAAAGTGATACAAAAGGGGATGATGGACGGAACGTTTGAGCCAATCAAACACTCACCCCCAGTCAACTGATCTGGGTTTAATCCATCATCATTCTTTAGCTCACTCCACCACCCCAGTTCAGACATGGCCATATGCAAATCAGTCTGACCCTGTGCCTCATGGGAACAGTCCAGCCCGAACTGCCAAGCCATGTCTTCCCTGGACCGGAAACAAGCATCCTAGGACCGGTTTCTGGCATTTCAGCCGTCATCAGCCAGGCTTTCTTGAATCCAGTGGCAAAATGAGCAAGGGACCCACGTCTGGGCATACCCCGCCAACTTAGGGCGACCAAAGCGATACAAAAGGGGATGATGGACGGAACGTTTGAGCCAATCAAACACTCACCCCCAGTCAACTGATCTGGGTTTAATCCATCATCATTCTTTAGCTCACTCCACCACCCCAGTTCAGACATGGCCATATGCAAATCAGTCTGACCCTGTGCCTCATGGGAACAGTCCAGCCCGAACTGCCAAGCCATGTCTTCCCTGGACCGGAAACAAGCATCCTAGGACCGGTTTCTGGCATTTCAGCCGTCATCAGCCAGGCTTGCTTGAATCCAGTGGCAAAATGAGCAAGGGACCCACGTCTGGGCATACCCCCGCCAACTTAGGGCGACCAAAGCGATACAAAAGGGGATGATGGACGGAACGTTTGAGCCAATCAAACACTCACCCCCAGTCAACTGATCTGGGTTTAATCCATCATCATTCTTTAGCTCACTCCACCACCCCAGTTCAGACATGGCCATATGCAAATCAGTCTGACCCTGTGCCTCATGGGAACAGTCCAGCCCGAACTGCCAAGCCATGTCTTCCCTGGACCGGAAACAAGCATCCTAGGACCGGTTTCTGGCATTTCAGCCGTCATCAGCCAGGCTTGCTTGAATCCAGTGGCAAAATGAGCAAGGGACCCACGTCTGGGCATACCCCCGCCAACTTAGGGCGACCAAAGCGATACAAAAGGGGATGATGGACGGAACGCTTTGAGCCAATCAAACACTCACCCCCAGTCAACTGATCTGGGTTTAATCCATCATCATTCTTTAGCTCACTCCACCACCCCAGTTCAGACATGGCCATATGCAAATCAGTCTGACCCTGTGCCTCATGGGAACATTCCAGCCCGAACTGCCAAGCCATGTCTTCCTCTGGACCGGAAACAAGCATCCTAGGACCGGTTTCTGGCATTTCAGCCGTCATCAGCCAGGCTTGCTTGAATCCAGTGGCAAAATGAGCAAGGGACCCACGTCTGGGCATACCCCCGCCAACTTAGGGCGACCAAAGCGATACAAAAGGGGATGATGGACGGAACGTTTGAGCCAATCAAACACTCACCCCCAGTCAACTGATCTGGGTTTAATCCATCATCATTCTTTAGCTCACTCCCACCACCCCAGTTCAGACATGGCCATATGCAAATCAGTCTGACCCTGTGCCTCATGGGAACAGTCCAGCCCGAACTGCCAAGCCATGTCTTCCCTGGACCGGAAACAAGCATCCTAGGACCGGTTTCTGGCATTTCAGCCGTCATCAGCCAGGCTTGCTTGAATCCAGTGGCAAAATGAGCAAGGGACCCACGTCTGGGCATACCCCGCCAACTTAGGGCGACCAAAGCGATACAAAGGGGATGATGGACGGAATGTTTGAGCCAATCAAACACTCACCCCCAGTCAACTGATCTGGGTTTAATCCATCATCATTCTTTAGCTCACTCCACCACCCCAGTTCAGACATGGCCATATGCAAATCAGTCTGACCCTGTGCCTCATGGGAACAGTCCAGCCCGAACTGCCAAGCCATGTCTTCCCTGGACCGGAAACAAGCATCCTAGGACCGGTTTCTGGCATTTCAGCCGTCATCAGGCAGGCTTGCTTGAATCCAGTGGCAAAATGAGCAAGGGACCCACGTCTGGGCATACCCCCGCCAACTTAGGGGGACCAAAGCGATACAAAAGGGGGGGATGATGGACGGAACGTTTGAGCCAATCAAACACTCACCCCCAGTCAACTGATCTGGGTTTAATCCATCATCATTCTTTAGCTCACTCCACCACCCCAGTTCAGACATGGCCATATGCAAATCAGTCTGACCCTGTGCCTCATGGGAACAGTCCAGCCCGAACTGCCAAGCCATGTCTTCCCTGGACCGGAAACAAGCATCCTAGGACCGGTTTCTGGCATTTCAGCCGTCATCAGCCAGGCTTGCTTGAATCCAGTGGCAAAATGAGCAAGGGACCCACGTCTGGGCATACCCCCGCCAACTTAGGGCAACCAAAGCGATACAAAAGGGGATGATGGACGGAACGCTTGAGCCAATCAAACACTCACCCCCAGTCAACTGATCTGGGTTTAATCCATCATCATTCTTTAGCTCACTCCACCACTCCCAGTTCGGACATGGCCATATGCAAATCAGTCTGACCCTGTGCCTCATGGGAACAGTCCAGCCCGAACTGCCAAGCCATGTCTTCCCTGGACCGAAAACAAGCATCCTAGGACCGGTTTCTGGCATTTCAGCCGTCATCAGCCAGGCTTGCTTGAATCCAGTGGCAAAATGAGCAAGGGACCCACGTCTGGGCATACCCCCGCCAACTTAGGGCGACCAAAGCGATACAAAAGGGGATGATGGACGGAACGCTTGAGCCAATCAAACACTCACCCCCAGTCAACTGATCTGGGTTTAATCCATCATCATTCTTTAGCTCACTTCCACCACCCCAGTTCAGACATGGCCATATGCAAATCAGTCTGACCCTGTGCCTCATGGGAACAGTCCAGCCCGAACTGCCAAGCCATGTCTTCCCTGGACCGGAAACAAGCATCCTAGGACCGGTTTCTGGCATTTCAGCCGTCATCAGCCAGGCTTGCTTGAATCCAGTGGCAAAATGAGCAAGGGACCCACGTCTGGGCATACCCCCGCCAAATTAAAGTGGGCACCTTGCA
>CAWUFW010028861.1:0-20338 GCA_963921515.1 Calotriton arnoldi | reverse complement strand
TGGACGGAATGCTGGACAATGCAAACATCCACCCCCAGTCACAAGGATCTGGGCTAAATCCATCATTCTTTTGCTCACCACGCCACTCCCAGTTTGGACCCAGCCATATGCAAATCAGTCTTGACCCCTGTTCCTTGTGGGAACAGTCCAGCACCGAACTGCCAAGCCAGGGTCCTCTCCTGGACCGGAGACAACAAGACATCCTGGGACCGGTTTCCCCAGGGCATCACCCTTCTTCAGCCACAGGCTAGCTTGAATCCAGTGGTGTAGTGAGCATCGGGACCCCACGCCTGGGCATACCCTTCCCACTTAGGGCGACAAATGCAAAAGAAACAATTGATGGACGGAATGCTGGACAATGCAACATTCACCCCCAGTCACAAGGATCTGGGTTAAATCCATCATTCTTTTGCTCACCACACCACCCCAGTTTGGACCCAGCCATATGCAAATCAGTCTTGACCCTGTTCCCTGTGGAACAGTCCAGCCCGAACTGCCAGCCAGGTCCTCCCTGGACCGGAAACAAGCATCCTAGGACCGGTTTTCAGGGCATCACCCTTCTTCAGCCAGGCTAGCTTGAATCCAGTGGTGTAGTGAGCACGGGACCCACGCTTCTGGGCATACCCTTCCCACTTAGGGCGACAAATGCAAAGAAACAAATTGATGGACGGAATGCTGGATGTAGCGCAAACATTCACCCCCCAGTCTCACAAGGATCTGGGTTAAATCCATCATTTCAACACACTGCTACCCCAGTTTGGACCCAGCCGTATGCAAATCAGTCTTGACCCTGTTACTTGTGGGAACAGTCCAGCCCGAACTGCCAAGCCAGGTCCTCCCTGGACCGGAAAACAAGCATCCTGGGACCGGTTTCAGGGCATCACCCTTCTTCAGCCAGGCTAGCTTGAATCCAGTGGTGTAGTGAGCACGGGACCCACGTCTTGGGCATACCCCTTCCCACTTAGGGCGACAAAATGCAAAAGAAACAATTGATGGACGCAATGCTGGACAATGCAAACATTCACCCCCAGTCACAAGGATCTGGGTTACAATCCATCATTCTTATGCATCACCACACCACCCCAGTTTGGACCCAGCCATATGCAAACCAAGTCTTGACCCTGTTCCCAGTGGGAACAGTCCCAGCCCGAACTGCCAAGCCAGGTCCTCCCTGGACCAGAGACAAGCATCCTGGGACCGGTCTTCAGGGCATCACCCTTCTTCAGCCAGGCTAGCTTGAATCCAGTGGTGTAGTGAGCACGGACCCACGTCTGGGCATACCCTTCCCACTTAGGGCGACAAAATGCAAAAGAAACAACTGATGGACGGAATGCTGGACAATGCAAACATTCACCCCCAGTCACAAGGATCTGGGTTAAATCCATCATTCTTTTGCTCACCACACCACCCCAGTTTGGACCCAGCCATATGCAAATCAGTCTTGACCCTGTTCCTTGTGGGAACAGTCCAGCCCGAACTGCCAAGCCAGGTCCTCCCTGGACCGGAAACAAGCATCCTAGGACCGGTTTCAGGGCATCACCCTTCTTCAGCCAGGCTAGCTTGAATCCAGTGGTGTAGTGAGCACGGGACCCACGTCTGGGCATACCCTTCCCACTTAGGGCGACAAATGCAAAAGAAACAATTGATGGACGGAATGCTGGACAATGCAAACATTCACCCCCAGTCACAAGGATCTGGGTTAAATCCATCATTCTTTTGCTCACCACACCACCCCAGTTTGGACCCAGCCATATGCAAACCAGTCTTGACCCTGTTCCTCTGTGGGAACAGTCCAGCCCGAACTGCCAAGCCAGGTCCTCCCTGGACCGGAAACAAGCATCCTAGGACCGGTTTCAGGGCATCACCCTTCTTCAGCCAGGCCTAAGCTTGAATCCAGTGGTGTAGTGAGCACGGGACCCACGTCTGGGCATACCCTTCCCACTTAGGGCGACAAATGCAAAAGAAACAATTGATGGACGGAATGCTGGACAATGCAAACATTCACCCCCAGTCACAAGGATCTGGGTTAAATCCATCATTCTTATGCTCACCACACCACCCCAGCTCTGGACCCAGCCATATGCAAATCAGTCTTGACCCTGTTCCTTGTGGGGACAGTCCAAGCCCGAACTGCCAAGCCAGGTCCCCTCCTGGACCGGAAACAAGCATCCTAGGGACCGGTTTCAGGGCATCACCCTCTTTCTTCAGCCAGGGCTAGCTTGAATCCAGTGGCAGTGCAGTGAGCACGGGACCCACGTCTGGGCATACCCTTCCCACTTAGGGCGACAAATGCAAAAGAAACAATTGATGGACGGAATGTGCTGGACAATGCAAACATTCACCCCCAGTCACAAGGATCTGGGTTAAATCCATCATTCTTTTGCTCACCACACCACCCCAGTTTGGACCCAGCCATATGCAAATCAGTCTTGACCCCTGTTCCTTGTGGGAACAGTCCAGCCCCGAGCACTGCCCAAGCCAGGTCCCTCCCTGGACCGGAAACAAGCATCCTAGGACCGGTTTCAGGGCGTCACCCTTCTTCAGCCAGGCTAGCTTGAATCCAGTGGTGTAGTGAGCACGGGACCTCACGTCTGGGCATACCCTTCCCACTTAGGGCGACAAATGCAAAAGAAACAATTGATGGACGGAATGCTGGACAATGCAAACATTCACCCCCAGTCACAAGGATCTGGGTTAAATCCATCATTCTTTTGCTCACCACACTACCTCCCAGCTTGGACTCCAGCCATATGCAAATCAGTCTTGACCCTGTTCCTTGTGGGAACAGCTCCAGCCCGAGACTGCCGAGCCAGGTCCTCCCTGGACCGGTAGAAACAAGCATCCTAGGACCGGTTTCAGGGCATCACCCTTCTTCAGCCAGGCTAGCTTGAATCCAGTGGTGTAGTGAGCACGGGACCCACGTCTGGGCATACCCTTCCCACTTAGGGCGACAAATGCAAAAGAAACAATTGATGGACGGAATGCTGGACAATGCAATGCATTCACCCCCAGTCACAAGGATCTGGGTTAAATCCATCATTCTTTTGCTCACCACACCACCCCAGTTTGGACCCAGCCATATGCAAATCAGTCTTGACCCTGTCTCCTTGTGGGAACAGTCCAGCCCGAGACTGCCAAGCCAGGTCCTCCCTGGACCGGAAACAAGCATCCTAGGACCGGTTTCAGGGCATCACCCTTCTTCAGCCAGGCTAGCTTGAATCCAGTGGTGTAGTGAGCACGGGACCCACGTCTGGGCATACCCTTCCCACTTAGGGCGACAAATGCAAAAGAAACAATTGATGGACGGAATGCTGGACAATGCAAACATTCACCCCCAGTCACAAGGATCTGGGTTAAATCCATCATTCTTTTGCTCACCACACCACCCCAGTTTGGACCCAGCCATATGCAAATCAGTCTTGACCCTGTTCCTTGTGGAACAGTCCAGCCCGAACTGCCAAGCCAGGTCCTCCCTGGACCGGAAACAAGCATCCTAGGACCGGTTTCAGGGCATCACCCTTCTTCAGCCAGGCTAGCTTGAATCCAGTGGTGTAGTGAGCACGGGACCCACGTCTGGGCATACCCTTCCCACTTAGGGCGACAAATGCAAAAGAAACAATTGATGGACGGAATGCTGGACAATGCAAACATTCTACCCCCAGTCACAAGGATCTGGGCTAAATCCATCATTCTTTGCTCACCACACCACCCCAGTTTGGACCCAGCCATATGCAAATCAGTCTTGACCCTGTTCCTTGTGGGAACAGTCCAGCCCGAACTGCCAAGCCAGGTCCTCCCTGGACCGGAAACAAGCATCCTAGGACCGGTTTCAGGGCATCACCCTTCTTCAGCCAGGCTAGCTTGAATCCAGTGGTGTAGTGAGCACGGGACCCACGTCTGGGCATACCCTTCCCACTTAGGGCGACAAATGCAAAAGAAACAATTGATGGACGGAATGCTGGACAATGCAAACATTCACCCCCAGTCACAAGGATCTGAGTTAAATCCATCATTCTTTTGCTCACCACACCACCCCAGTTTGGACCCAGCCATATGCAAATCAGTCTTGACCCTGTTCCTTGTGGGAACAGTCCAGCCCGAACTGCCAAGCCAGGTCCTCCCTGGACCCGGAAACAAGCATCCTAGGACCGGTTCTCAGGGCATCACCCTTCTTCAGCCAGGCTAGCTTGAATCCAGTGGTGTAGTGAGCACGGGACCCACGTCTGGGCATACCCTTCCCACTTAGGCGACAAATGCAAAAGAAACAATTGATGGACGGAATGCTGGACAATGCAAACATTCACCCCCAGTCACAAGGATCTGGGTTAAATCCATCATTCTTTTGCTCACCACACCACCCCAGTTTGGACCCAGCCATATGCAAATCAGTCTTGACCCTGTTCCTTGTGGGAACAGTCCAGCCCGAACTGCCAAGCCAGGTCCTCCCTGGACCGGAAACAAGCATCCTAGGACCGGTTTCAGGGCATCACCCTTCTTCAGCCAGGCTAGCTTGAATCCAGTGGTGTAGTGAGCACGGACCCACGTCTGGGCATACCCTTCCCACTTAGGGCGACAAATGCAAAAGAAACAATTGATGGACGGAATGCTGGACAATGCAAACATTCACCCCCAGTCACAAGGATCTGCGTTAAATCCATCATTCTTTTGCTCACCACACCACCCCAGTTTGGACCCAGCCATATGCAAATCAGTCTTGACCCTGTTCCTTGTGGGAACAGTCCAGCACCGAACTGCCAAGCCAGGTCTCTCCCTGGACCGGAAACAAGCATCCTGGGACCGGTTTCTCAGGGCATCACCCTTCTTCAGCCAGGCTAGCTTGAATCCAGTGGTGTAGTGAGCACGGGACCCACGTCTGGGCATACCCTTCCCACTTAGGCGACAAAATGCAAAAGAAACAACTGATGGACTGGAATGCTGGACAATGCAAACATTCACCCCCAGTCACAAGGATCTGGGTTAAATCCATCATTCTTTTGCTCACCACACCACCCCAGTTTGGACCCAGCCATATGCAAATCAGTCTTGACCCTGTTCCTTGTGGGAACAGTCCAGCCCGAACTGCCAAGCCAGGTCCTCCCTGGACCGGAAACAAGCATCCTGGGACCGGTTTCAGGGCATCACCCTTCTTCAGCCAGGCTAGCTTGAATCCAGTGGTGTAGTGAGCACGGGACCCACGTCTGGGCATACCCTTCCCACTTAGGCGACAAATGCAAAAGAAACAAATTGATGGACTGGAATGCTGGACAATGCAAACATTCACCCCCAGTCACAAGGATCTGGGTTAAATCCATCATTCTTTTGCTCACCACACCACCCCAGTTTGGACCCAGCCATATGCAAATCAGTCTTGACCCTGTTCCTCAGGGAACAGTCCAGCCCGAACTGCCAAGCCAGGTCCTCCCTGGACCAGAAACAAGCATCCTGGGACCGGTTTCAGGGCATCACCCTTCTTCAGCCAGGCTAGCTTGAATCCAGTGGTGTAGTGAGCACGGGACCCACGTCTGGGCATACCCTTCCCACTTAGGGCGACAAATGCAAAAGAAACAATTGATGGACGGAATGCTGGACAATGCAAACATTCACCCCCAGCCAAAAGGATCTGGGCTGCTAAATTGCTTCTTTTGCATTTGTCAGCCTCAAGTGGGAAGGGGGTATGCCCAGACGTGGGTCCTGTGCTCACTACACCACTGGATTCAAACTCAGCCTGGCTGAAGAAGGGTGATGCCCTGAAACCGGTCCTAGGATGCTTGTTTCCAGTCCAGGGAGGACCTGGCTTGGCAGTTCGGGCTGGACTGTTCCCACAGGACACAGGGTCAAGACTGATTTGCATATGGCTGGGTTCAAACTGGAGTGGCATGGTGAGCAAAAGAACGATGGATTTAGGCCCAGATCCTCTGTACTGGGGGTGAATGTATGACATTGTTCTGCATTCCGTCCATCAATTGTTGTTTTTGCATTTGTCAGCCCTGAGTGGGACAGGTATGCCCAGACGTGGGTCCCGTGCTCTCCATACCACTGGAATCAAGCTATCCTGGCTGAAGAGGGGTGAAGCCCTGAAGCCGGTCCTAGGATGCTTGTTTCCAGTCCAGGGAGGACCTGGCTTGGCAGTTCGGGCTGGACTGTTCCCACGAGGAACAGGGTCAAGACTGATTTGCATATGGCTGGGTCCAAACTGGGATGGCGTGGTGAGCAAAAGATGATGGATTTAGGCCCAGATCCTCTGTACTGGGGGTGAGATGTATGACATTGTCCAGCATTCTGTCCATCAATTGTTTTTTTGCATTTGTCACTCCTGAGTGGGAGGGGTATGCCCAGACGTGGGTCCCGTGCTCACTCATGCACCACTGGAATCAAGCTAGCCTGGCTGAAGAGGGTGATGCCCTGAGGCCGGTCCTAGGATGCTTGTTTCCGGTCCAGGGAGGACCTGGCTTGGCAGTTCGGGCTGGACTGTTCCCATGAGGCACAGGGTCAAGACTGATTTGCATATGGCTGGGTTCAAACTGGAATGGCATGGTGAGCAAAAGAATGATGGATTTAGGCCCAGATCTCTGTACTGGGGTGAATGTATGACATTGTTCTGCATTCCGTCCATCAATTGTTTTTTTGCATTTGTCACCCTGAGTGGGACGGGTATGCCCAGACGTGGGTCCCGTGCTCTCCATACCACTGGAATCAAGCTATCCTGGCTGAAGAAGGGTGAAACCCTGAAACCGGTCCTAGGATGCTTGTTTCCAGTTCCAGGGAGGACCTGGCTTGGCAGTTCGGGCTGGACTGTTCCCATGAGGCACAGGGTCAAGACTGATTTGCATATGGCTGGGTTCAAACTGGAATGGCATGGTGAGCAAAAAACGATGGATTTAGGCCCAGATCGCTGTACTGGGGTGAATGTGGCGACATTGTTCTGCATTCTGTCCATCAATTGTTGTTTTTGCATTTGTCACCCGAGTGGGACGGGTATGCCCAGACGTGGGTCCCGTGCTCTCCATGCCACTGGAATCAAGCTATCCTGGCTGAAGAGGGGTGAAACCCGAAACCCGGTCCTAGGATGCTTGTTTCCAGTCCAGGGAGGACCTGGCTTGGCAGTTCGGGCTGGACTGTTCCCATGAGGCACAGGGTCAAGACTGATTTGCATATGGCTGGGTTCAAACTGGAATGGCAGGGTGAGCAAAAGCTGATGGATTTAGGCCCAGATCGCTGTACTGGGGTGAATGTGTGACATTGTTCTGCATTCTGTCCATCAATTGTTGTTTTTGCATTTGTCACCCCGAGTGGGACGGGTATGCCCAGACGTGGGTCCTGTGCTCTCCATGCCACTGGAATCTAAGCTATCCTGGCTGAAGAGGGTGAAACCCCAAACCGGTCCTAGGATGCTTGTTTCCAGTCCAGGGAGGACCTGGCTTGGCAGTTCGGGCTGGACTGTTCCCATGAGGCACAGGGTCAAGACTGATTTGCATATGGCTGGGTTCAAACTGGAATGGCATGGTGAGCAAAAACGATGGATTTAGGCCCAGATCGCTGTACCTGGGGTGAATGTATGACATTGTTCTGCATTCTGTCCATCAATTGTTGTTTTTGCATTTGTCACCCTGAGTGGGACGGGTATGCCCAGACGTGGGTCCCGTGCTCTCCATGCCACTGGAATCAAGCTATCCTGGCTGAAGAGGGGTGAAACCCGAAACCGGTCCTAGGATGCTTGTTTCCAGTCCAGGGAGGACCTGGCTTGGCAGTTCGGGCTGGACTGTTCCCATGAGGCACAGGGTCAAGACTGATTTGCTATATGGCTGGGTTCAAACTGGAATGGCATGGTGAGCAAAAAACGTATGGATTTAGGCCCAGATCGCTGTACTGGGGTGAATGTATGACATTGTTCTGCATTCTGTCCATCAATTGTTGTTTTTGCATTTGTCACCCCAGTGGGACGGGTATGCCCAGACGTGGGTCCCGTGTTCTCCATGCCACTGGAATCAAGCTATCCTGGCTGAAGAGGGGTGAAACCCCGAAACCGGTCCTAGGATGCTTGTTTCCAGTCCAGGGAGGACCTGGCTTGGCAGTTCGGGCTGGACTGTTCCTATGAGGCACAGGGTCAAGACTGATTTGCATATGGCTGGGTTCAAACTGGAATGGCATGGTGAGCAAAAAACGATGGATTTAGGCCCAGATCGCTGTACTGGGGTGAATGTATGACATTGTTCTGCATTCTGTCCATCAATTGTTGCTTTTGCATTTGTCACTCCGAGTGGACGGGTATGCCCAGACGTGGGTCCCGTGCTCTCCATGCCACTGGAATCAAGCTATCCTGGCTGAAGAGGGTGAAACCCCGAAACCGGTCCTAGGATGCTTGTTTCCAGTCCAGGGAGGACCTGGCTTGGCAGTTCGGGCTGGACTGTTCCCATGAGGCACAGGGTCAAGACTGATTTGCATATGGCTGGGTTCTAAACTGGAATGGCATGGTGAGCAAAAACGATGGATTTAGAGCCCAGATCGCTGTACTGGGGTGAATGTGATGACATTGTTCTGCATTCTGTCCATCAATTGTTGTTTTTGCATTTGTCACCCCGAGTGGGACGGGTATGCCCAGACGTGGGTCCCGTGCTCTCCATGCCACTGGAATCAAGCTATCATGGCTGAAGAGGGTGAAACCCCGAAACCGGTCCTAGGATGCTTGTTTCCAGTCCAGGGAGTGACCTGGCTTGGCAGTTCGGGCTGGACTGTTCCCATGAGGCACAGGGTCAAGACTGATTTGGCATATGGCTGGGTTCAAACTGGAATGGCATGGTGAGCAAAAAACGATGGATTTAGGCCCAGATCGCTGTACTGGGAGTGAATCGTATGACATTGTTCTGCATTCTGTCCATCAATTGTTGTTTTTGCATTTGTCACCCCGAGTGGGACGGGTATGCCCAGACGTGGGTCCCGTGCTCTTCCATGCCACTGGAATCAGCTTATCCTGGCTGAAGAGGGTGAAACCCCGAAACCGGTCCTAGGATGCTTGTTTCCAGTCCAGGGAGGACCTGGCTTGGCAGTTCGGGCTGGACTGTTCCCATGAGGCACAGGGGTCAAGACTGATTTGCATATGGCTGGGTTCAAACTGGAATGGCATGGTGAGCAAAAAACGATGGATTTAGGCCCAGATCGCTGTACTGGGGTGAATGTATGACATTGTTCTGCATTCTGTCCATCAATTGTTGTTTTTGCATTTGTCACCCCGAGTGGGACGGGTATGCCCAGACGTGGGTCCTGTGCTCTCCATGCCACTGGAATCAAGCTATCCTGGCTGAAGAGGGGTGAAACCCCGAAACCGGTCCTAGGATGCTTGTTTCCAGTCCAGGGAGGACCTGGCTTGGCAGTTCGGGCTGGACTGTTCCCATGAGGCACAGGGTCAAGACTCGATTTGCATATGGCTGGGTTCAAACTGGAATGGCATGGTGAGCAAAAACGATGGATTTAGGCCCAGATCGCTGTACTGGGGTAAATGTATGACATTGTTCTGCATTCTGTCCATCAATTGTTGTTTTTGCATTTGTCACCCCGAGTGGGACGTGGTATGCCCAGACGTGGGTCCTGTGCTTTCCATGCCACTGGAATCAAGCTATCCTGGCTGAAGAGGGGTGAAACCCCGAAACCGGTCCTAGGATGCTTGTTTCCAGTCCAGGGAGGACCTGGCTTGGCAGTTCGGGCTGGACTGTTCCCATGAGGCACAGGGTCAAGACTGATTTGCATATGGCTGGGTTCAAACTGGAATGGCATGGTGAGCAAAAACGATGGATTTAGGCCCAGATCGCTGTACTGGGGTGAATGTATGACATTGTTCTGCATTCTGTCCATCAATTGTTGTTTTTGCATTTGTCACCCCGAGTGGGACGGGTATGCCCAGACGTGGGTCCCGTGCTTCTCCATGCCACTGGAATCAAGCTATCCTGGCTGAAGAGGTGAAACCCCGAAACCGGTCCTAGGATGCTTGTTTCCAGTCCAGGGAGGACCTGGCTTGGCAGTTCGGGCTGGACTGTTCCCATGAGGCACAGAGGTCAAGACTGATTTGCATATGGCTGGGTTCAAACTGGAATGGCATGGTGAGCAACAAAAACGATGGATTTAGGCCCAGATCGGCTGTACTGGGGTGAATGTATGACATTGTTCTGCATTCTGTCCATCAATTGTTGTTTTTGCATTTGTCACCCCGAGTGGGACGGGTATGCCCAGACGTGGGTCCGTGCTTCTCCATGCCACTGGAATCAAGCTATCCTGGCTGAAGAGGGTGAAACCCCGAAACCGGTCCTAGGATGCTTGTTTCCAGTCCAGGGAGGACCTGGCTTGGCAGTTCGGGCTGGACTGTTCCCATGAGGCACAGGGTCAAGACTGATTTGCATATGGCTGAGTTCAAACTGGAATGGCATGGTGAGCAAAAAACGATGGATTTAGGCCCAGATCGCTGTACTGGGGTGAATGTATGACATTGTTCTGCATTCTGTCCATCAATTGTTGTTTTTGCATTTGTCACCCCGAGTGGGACGGGTATGCCCAGACGTGGGTCCCGTGCTCTCCATGCCACTGGAATCAAGCTATCCTGGCTGAAGAGGGGTGAAACCCCGAAACCGGTCCTAGGATGCTTGTTTCCAGTCCAGGGAGGACCTGGCTTGGCAGTTCGGGCTGGACTGTTCCCATGAGGCACAGGGTCAAGACTGATTTGCATATGGCTGGGTTCAAACTGGAATGGCATGGTGAGCAAAAAACGATGGATTTAGGCCCAGATCGCTGTACTGGGGTGAATGTATGACATTGTTCTGCATTCTGTCCATCAATTGTTGTTTTTGCATTTGTCACCCTGAGTGGGACGGGTATGCCCAGACGTGGGTCCCGTGTCTCTCCATGCCACTGGAATCAAGCTATCCTGGCTGAAGAGGGTGAAACCTCGAAACCGGTCCTAGGATGCTTGTTTCCAGTCCAGGGATGACCTGGCTTGGCAGTTCGGGCTGGACTGTTCCCATGAGGCACAGGGTCAAGACTGATTTGCATATGGCTGGGTTCAAACTGGAATGGCATGGTGAGCAAAAAGCGATGGATTTAGGCCCAGATCGCTGTACTGGGGTGAATGTATGACATTGTTCTGCATTCTTGTCCATCAATTGTTGTTTTTGCATTTGTCACCCCGAGTGGGACGGGTATGCCCAGACGTGGGTCCTGTGCTCTCCATGCCACTGGAATCAAGCTATCCTGGCTGAAGAGGGGTGAAACCTCGAAACCGGTCCTAGGATGCTTGTTTCCAGTCCAGGGAGGACCTGGCTTGGCAGTTCGGGCTGGACTGTTCCCATGAGGCACAGGGTCAAGACTGATTTGCATATGGCTGGGTTCAAACTGGAATGGCATGGTGAGCAAAAAAACGATGGATTTAGGCCCAGATCGCTGTACTGGGGTGAATGTATGACATTGTTCTGCATTCTGTCCATCAATTGTTGTTTCGGCTAATTTGTCCAAGCACATCCAATGTGTGAAGTGTATAAAAAGATGGTCAACATGTTTCTGCTTCAAGGTGCGAATAGCGAAGCTTTCGTCAGGACCAACCCACCATGCGGTATGTGCACGCTAAGGCACACCCTAACCTGTGGGGGTGTAACAAATAAACTCACGGTTTACTTGTTCAGACCTTCAGAACTTCTGAAAGCCATTATAAATCTGTAAAGACAATCAGACAAAAAACAGAGACATAAACTGTTCTACTGCAGATAAATCATAACTTCTTTGTATAGGCAACCCTTTTGTTTAGTCAACACCTTTGTTTAGTGCCTATTGTTGTTCACATTGTGCTCTCCATAAAGTTATTTACAAACTGCAAAACCCTCATCTGCAGACCTAGTACCGTAGAAGACTTAACATTCATACAGTGTGCCAATCGGGTGCACTCATTCACCTGATCGCTTACTCATGAATAATAGCGTGATACTCATGTGAGCACGTTCACCTCCAATAGTGTGGAGAGTCTTTCGTAAAAATCTAAAAACAGTAGAACATGACTAACGGGCGTCGATGTAAATACAACACCTGTGTGCAATTATAATGGCATATAAACAGGCAATCTCAGGTGTCCGACAGAACACTCAAGAAAACTAAATAAATAATAATAATAAACATTGAAAAATCGAAGGCTTACGGGAAGTTAGACTAAACTTCGCAACATGGGTCCCAGTGGGAGGCGCTTGACATCTGTTCAAGCCCTGTGGAGTTAGAAAAAAGGGGGTGGGGGGAAAGGGAAGGAGGAAGGGTTTTTTTGGGAGTGAGTACAACAAAACGCTCACTCCGCTGGACTGTGCTACTGCCCCAAAGTGACTCCTATTTACTCACTTAAATGTAGACCAGCGCCCGCTCAGCACCTACTCGTAGCCCTCCGTGATCCGAATGTTAACTCGGAATCCGGGCGCTCGGTATAAATACCGGCAGGCTTAGCGCTACGCACGTGTGAGCTGATCATTATGCACCTGGGGAAAGAGAAACACGGAGAATACTAGACCGCTACCCTCAATCTTAAAGAAAAGCCAACTGCGCATGCGTTTCAAAAAAAGGGGAGGGGGAGCGCTACATCTAAATCCAAGTATTCAACTAGTAAGTGTGAATGGAGTGTAATGATGTTTATAAACTAAGCAGAAAGGTCCCAAATCGCTAACATGACACACATGTCTTATCAAAGGGATAACTGGCCAAAAGGAAGGGAGCAATATAACTACCCTCAACAAACTGCAGAAGGACATAAAAGCGCAATAGCGAAGGAAATATTATTTCATCAACATGCCAGACTACAGATAACTTGTCTGATAAAACTATGGGTGGATAGAGTTTCATAAAGCTGGAATAACAAGAGTCATAAGCAGGGTGAATGTAACAACCTTTAGATGCCAAGGCTGATTAACGCCTCATGACCGTGCCCCAGGGTATATTGTCATTCAGCCCACTGTAGATTAGTAGAAAGTCTATAAATCCAACGTTGCTCCTTTTCGAACAACATATGTGGCGAGGTGTTGCCTTGTTTCAATTGTTCTATCACCGTCCATCGTAAATCATTGGTGGTATGATTACAACGCAAAAATGTTCAGTAAGTTTCGTGGTGTTCTTGCGACACCGGATATTGCTGCGATGTTCACACACTCGTTGTTTTATTTTACGTGTCGTCATCCCAACATATCTGGAACCACAGGGGCATGTGATTAAATACACCACATTGGTTGAGTTACAGCTGGTGTGGGTGCGTTGTATCCACGTCTTACCGGGTTCAAGATCCAGAGTTTTTGTAGTGGCAGTCAAATGACACACTACAAGAGCCACAAGGATGATGTCCAGTGACTTTTGGAAGTCCCCAGGCACTGAGAACAGTGGTACCCTCTTCAAGTCCAACTCTCCTTGGACGTGTATGAACCAGCGTATCCCTGATGCTCCTGGCTTTCCTATAAGAGAAAAGAGGTTTCTCCCACTTGATGTTATTACTTTCAAGGATACGCCAATGTTTCCTAATAGATTTACTCACAGCATTCGCAGCAACACTATACGTGGTGACACACGTGAGTGGTATATCTTCAGCCAGTCTATGATTTTCTTCCAATAAGACTTCCCTTGGTTGGTTCCTGGCTCTCTTGGAACTCCTGGTTAGGATATTGTCAGGATAACCACGTTTGCGTAATTTCGTTGTCAATTCCTTCGCCTGATTACGAAAATCCTCCACTCGACTGCAGTTACGCCTTAAGCGCAGGTATTGGCCATATGGCAGATTCTCTCTGAGTGGTCTTGGATGGAAACTGGCGAAGTGTAACGAGTTGTTCTTCGCTGTAGGTTTGTAATAAGTTTTAGTAAGAAGCTGGTCGCCTGCTTTCCTTATAATCACATCTAGGAAGATCATCTCTTCTCTGTTGTAGCAATGTGTGAAGCTTAGATTAGGATCACAGGTATTGATCCAGTTGAAAAACTCCAGGAGGACGGTCTCAGGTCCTTGCCAGATGACGAAAACGTCATCAATGTATCTTTCCAGAAAGACACATAGGTCAAGTAAGGGTTGTTGGCCGAAAGTATGTATTTACACTCAAAATCATAAACATACAACCCGGCCACACTTGGGGCGAAGGTGCTGCCCATCGAAGTCCCTGTTGACTGAAGGAACAGATCACCTCTATACTCAAAAAGTTTGTTTCAATGCAAGTGTAGCACAGTCGATGATAAAACTCCTGGGTGTTGTAAAATCCCAAGGCTCTGCATCCAGGGCCTCCCTGAGGACCCTAATGGTCTCATCCTGAGGGATACAGGTGTACAGACTTTCGATGTCCAGCGAGACCAAAAATACGGGCTCGTTGTCGACTGTGAGATCTTGGAGAAGAGCTAACAAGCTCTTAGTATCTTTGAGATAGGTATTAGTCTTCTGGATCAATGGTTTTAGAAAGAAATCGCAATAACGGGACAACGGTTCCAGTAATGAACCGATACCTGATACTATTGGACGCCCAGGAGGGGGCGTGCGATTTTTATGCGTCTTAGGCAAAGTATAGAAATACGGAATAGTCCCCTTCCCTGTAGTGAGGAACTCCGCTTCATGTTTGGTGATGTATCCTCTAGTTACTGCATCATCAACAAGATTCTTAATAGTAGTCGATAGCAGGGGTGTGGGGTCCACTACTAGAGGAGTATAGTTGCCACGATCACCTAATAGGCGTCTGCATTCCTTATCATAATCGGCAGCATCCTGAATGACAACCCCTCCCCTTTGTCTGCTGGCTTGATGACAATGGAGGTGTTAGACTGGAGGGATTGCAAAGCTTGAAATTCAATGGCACTCAAGTTTTTAAAGACACCCATTTCTTCAAATGATTCTACATCATTAAATACTGCCTGTTCAAAAGCAGTAATTTCAGGTGGAATAGTATGTGGAGGAGGGGTAAAGGTTGATTTTAAGCGAAAACTAGTGTCGCTAGTAGAGATAGGAGCCTCGCTGGAGGGTTGTTTCTCAAAGAAAATTTGAGTTTCAACTTACGAAAGAACTCAGCTAATTCACAGTGCAGCTTGAAGCGATCCAAGCGTGCTGTAGGCACTGAAACCAAGCCCTTTTTCTCCAAAACTGCCATCTCAGTTTCAGTGGAGAATGGCCGTAGAGAGGTTTACAACTAGGCTCTCAGGATTGCTGGGTCCTGCTGATTGGTCCCTCGATTTGCTCCGCGTATTGTCGCCCACTACCTCCTCTTGATCCCAATGGACTTGGTTTTGGTTTTGTCCCCTTCTTTTCCCGCGGCCTCTCCAGCCCCTCTCTAAAAAGGCGGTTGGTACCTGTTTTGTGGGTGTGCGGGATGTGGCATAAAATTGGGGTTCCAACCCATAGTTGGAAAAGGAGGGGTTGGTACGGATTATGGAACCCACCCACCCCGGGTACAGGGTACGAGGGCCACATCTGAGGGTATTGTGAATGTTGTTGACGTCTGTTTCTCCCCCTACCTCGTTGTCTCTGCCTGAAGCTATCCCCACTGGACCCGCTAGTAGTGGACGCATCATCATCTGATGTATCTAAACTATTTGAATTCCTAGGTGGTGGTGTATAGTCAGGATTGGCATAGGGTATGTCTTAATATACAAAAACGTTTAACATCTTTCTGAAACTTTTGGGCTTTAGATTGGGTGAGATTATCTTTATATTCATTAATCTCCTTGTTGAGTTCCTCCAACTTTTTCTTATACCCAGTCAAAGTTGTTCTAAAATGTGTCTCAGTAAGCTGAATCTCCACCATTAATGCTTCTGAAAGTCTTAGGGCTGTTTTAATAATCAACACTCAACCAGTCGCGGGTGCAATGCCAGCGATCTGGGCCCATTCTTTCCTAAATACTGCATCCTCTAAGAAGATGCGGGGGCATTAGTGACCAATAAACCCTTAGGTGCCACATTATTACGCAGATATTCAGTCAATATAGTGCCATGTAGGATGGTACGAATGCAATTGCGTTTCTGTTCAGTGAGTTTTTCCCATTCACTAGTCTGTGAAATTGACAGTGCTATTGAAGGGTCTGAAAAAAGGGAGGTATCTGCCAAAAGGGCATCTACCTCTTCCTTCGAATATGTAAGCCCCAAATTTTCCATGTTTACTGCCAAAGCCAAAAAGTCAGAGGTTCACTTAATTAGAACAAATAATCTCTCGCAGCTGTACGCTGCCGCAGACAGAATTAAACAACAGGAGAGCGAGGGAAGGCAAAGAAGTCACGCCCGTTAGTCATGTTCTACTGTTTTTAGATTTTTACGAAAGACTCTCCACACTATTGGAGGTGAACGTGCTCACATGAGTATCACGCTATTATTCATGAGTAAGCGATCAGGTGAATGAGTGCACCCGATTGGCACACTGTATGAATGTTAAGTCTTCTACGGTACTAGGTCTGCAGATGAAGGTTTTTGCAGTTTGTAAATAACTTTATGGAGAGCACAATGTGAACAACAATAGGCACTAAACAAAGGTGTTGACTAAACAAAAGGGTTGCCTATACAAAGAAGTTATGATTTATCTGCAGTAAACAGTTTATGTCTCTGTTTTTTGTCTGATTGTCTTTACAGATTTATAATGGCTTTCAGAAGTTCTGAAGGTCTGAACAAGTAAACCGTGAGTTTATTTGTTACACCCCCACAGGTTAGGTGTGCCTTAGCGTGCACATACCGCCGTGGTGGTTGGTCCTGACGAAAGCTTCGCTATTCGCACCTTGGAAGCAGAAACATGTTGACCATCTTTTTATACACTTCACACATTGGATGTGCTTGGACAAATTAGCCGGGCAGTGACCATCCAATACACTTGTTGTTTTTAACTGTTGCCTGGTTTTCCACCATTAAAATTTTTCTGGGAATAAACTGAGGCATCTTTTTAATTCTCACTATCACTTACACTAATCACAGCAAACCAGCTCCGCTGTAATCAGGCTGCCGTAGCACACCGGAGAGGCACTCGGCCTTCTGGTGGGGACCCAATGATGAAGCATGTCACCAACTAGGTTGGTGAGTGAGGGTTCTTTTAAACACTAATGGTTTTCCTTGTGTTCTCTTTCTTGTTCTTTTTCGTTTCTTTTGAGTTCACTCTTTAGTTGTTGTTTGATATATACCTGGGGATTAAGAGTGACTTCTTTACCTTCCCTCGCTCCTCCTGTTGTTTAATTCTTTCTAAGGTTAAAAACATGCATTATAGTAAAGTGTAAATGTTACATATATTTTTCTTATATTGTACAATTTTTTCTGTATATTTAAAAATTAATTTATATTTTATTATACTTTGTAAAGTTATAATACTAATTAATATAAAAATATAATTATTATAATTATATATGTATTTTTTAAATTATAATCAATATTAAAAATACATATTAATTATGTACAAATGTAAAATTAAACTTACCTGTTTAAAAAATATTTTCATGCAATGCAACATTGTAATAATTAATATTATTAATATTTTATATACTAATAATATTAATTAAAATTTTCTTTACATGTAATAAAGTTATTATTTTCTCAAAATGTTAAAGGATGTTCACTACAGCATTATAATGTTACCATATTAAATAATTATTAAATATACAACCTTTATGTTATGTATATATATGCAAAAAATGTTTATATTAATTGTATAAATATATTATGATTTTCCAACAACTGTTATAAATTAATAAAATAATATGTTTTGTATATCAAAATATGAATACTTAGTGTTATAAAATTTGATTATATCATAAAATGTTCTTTTCCTAAAAATTTCCATTAACTAATAAATGTATGCAAAATAATGTATGTTCCTTAAATAAAAATGTACAAGTTTTCTGTGTTTTTACTAATGTGTATTCCATACTATAAATACATTTTTTTCTTTCTACCTACTTATACAAAAATAAAGGTTGTTTGAAAATTAAAAAAGTCAGGGAAGGTGCTGGACACTTAACATATATAAATTACTATTCCCACTCCAGTCAGTATTAAGTCAGGAAGGTGCTGGACACTAAACATATATAAATTACTATTCCCACTCCAGTCAGTATTACGGCAGGAAGTTCATGGACACTAAAGATATTTAAGGGGCCGATTATGATGGCGGTCGGAAAACCATTCCGACCGCCGTGGCAATGGGAAAAGACCGCCCGCATGGCCTGCGGCACCACCGCCGATCACATTACGATGCACTGCCGGAAAATCCGACCGCCGCGGTCTGGATCCCAAGAAACACCGCCGGGCACATGTGGAAAAGGCGAAATACTGTCCAGGGCAGTCGGAGTCACTGCGGAAAGCTCACAAACCGCCCCGATACACAAGCGGAATTTCCACGAGTGCAATTATGATGTTGACCGCGGTGCCTGCGGCACGACCACTTGTTTCCGACCGCCGCGATTGTCATCAATGATGAATGGGAGAGCTGGAGGAATGACCATTGCAGTCCGACCGCGGGTGTTCTATGCGGAAATAGTAATGGCGGTCGAAAACAACTACACCACAAAACTACCAAATGTGGCTGTGTATCTGGCTCAGCCAATAAAAACAGCTAACACACCCCATTGACACATGCCCCTGGCAAATAAAAACTACAAATCCCAGCTCAACACAGACAACACACATGAATACTCAGTTTGGACCCACCCACATAGCAGAGCATAAACCAGCCCCTGCATGACCACAATTCTTTGCACAACTCGAGAACTGAAGGGCCCAACAATACCACACAAAGGATAGGCAACCCTGCACACATCACACCATCACAAACACACACACACACCACACACATCACCACCACCACCTTCACACCTGCACTCTTAACCACTCAGCACATCACACACCATGGCACAGAAGATGCCCAATTTCGCTGATGGTGAGTTGTCAGTCTTGGTGGATGAGATTATAAGAGTTTAGCCATATATTTTAGGAAGCAGGGTCCAACAGACCCCATCAGCAAGGCAAAATCAAATGTGGCAAAGGATAGTTGACAGAGTCAATGCTGTAGGGCAAGTTCCACGCAACAGGAAGGAGATCAGGAAGAGGTGGACTGACCTCAAGAGCAAGGTCAAGGAGAAGAACAGCAAGAACCGTGAGCTGGCAAACACGGACTGGCAGTGGCCCTCCCATTCCACCAAGAACATTCAACGCATGGGAGGAGAAGGTGCTTGCGCATACTGCACCCAGAGAGTTGCACTGGAATTGAGGGGGGAATGGAGGCTGGTAAGTACCAACAAAAGTCTGCCATAACACTGCTATGTAGTAGCTTGCACAACTAAAAAGCAACACCTCCTAGCCCCAAATATACTCATGTCCACCACACTTCCAAACATGTCTCTACAGATCCCACAATAACTCCCTCTCATTCACCACAAAGGTACATAACAATATTTACATGAGGGCACATGCACGGGCAGCCAGCACTACAACTCCCAACAGGCCCCTTGTCCCACAGCTGAGCAGGATGGAGCATTCCCCACACCCCCAAGCATGGGCCAGCCATTTCCCTCCAATGTGTAACCTTACAGGTAGGTAGCCATCTCAACAGGGAGGGGTCTTTGTGGCTGGGAAGTCTGCACTACAACTCCCAACAGGCCCCCTTGTCCCACAGCTCAAGCAGGATGAAGCATTCCCCACACCCACAAGCATGGGCCAGCCATTTCCCCTCCAATGTGTAACCTTACAGGTAGGTAGCCATCTCAACAGAGAGGGTCTTTGTGGCTGGGAAGTCTCCACTATAACTCTCAACAGGCCCCTTGTCCCACAGCTCAGCAGGATGGAGCATTACCCACACCCCCAAGCATGGGCCAGCCATTTCCTCCAATGTGTAACCTTCCAGGTAGGTAGCCATCTCAACAGGGAGGGGTCTTTGTGGCTGAGAAGTCTGCACTACAACTCCCAACAGGCCACCTTGTCCCACAGCTCAGCAGGATGGAGCATTCCCCACACCCCCAAGCATGGGCCAGCCATTTCCCTCCAATGTGTAACCTTACAGGTAGGTAGCCATCTCAACAGGGAGGGGTCTTTGTGGCTGGGAAGTCTGCACTACAACTCCCAACAGGCCCCCTTGTCCCACAGCTCAGCAGGATGGAGCATTCCCCACACCCCCAAGCATGGGCCAGCCATTTCCCTCCAATGTGTAACCTACAGGTAGGTAGCCATCTCAACAGGGGAGGGGTTTTTGTGGCTGGGAAATCTGCACTACAACTCCCAACAGGCCCCCTTGTCCCACAGCTCAGCAGGATGGAGCATTCCCCACACCCCAAGCATGGGCCAGCCATTTCCCTCCAATTTGTAACCTTACAGGTAGGTAGCCATCTCAACAGGGATGGGTCTTTGTGGCTG
>CAWUFW010028860.1:0-20341 GCA_963921515.1 Calotriton arnoldi | reverse complement strand
TTCTACACTCAGAGGTCAATGTGAATCAGTTCCAGCATTTTATTCACTTTGCATGCTCTGATTTTTCAGCAAATACTTACCAGCTCTATATTTAGGTGGAAGATGTTGGGGCTTCTAGCGGTTGGCAATATAAGAAGCATGAATAGGAACCATTTACAAAAGGGACATCCTAATACACGTGGCCAAGACACATAGGTGTCCTCCTGTTCCTGGTCTTCCTCCTTTATTTCCAGGTCCTTTATGCCTTTAGGTGTTGGTCCTCCTCCTAGTCCTGTTCCAAGCCCTCCTTTTCTGGGTTGTTTTGGTTTTCCTGATCCTTATCCTGGCCCTGGTCTAATTAGTTCTGGTCACCCTGGTACTTGTTTTCCTTATCTGGGGTCCTAGTTGTAGTCCTTCCTGACCCTGGTCTTCCTTGCCCTTCTCCTATCTCATCCTTGTATTAGTCCTTCCTAGGCCTCCTGATCCTGGTACTACTGATCCCTATTCTGAACATGCTGGTCTGCTGGGTCCTTAGTCACCTAGCCCTATTGTTCTGTTTCTCCTAGGGACGGCAGTCCTATTCTTCCTGGTGTGGATCATCCTGATTTTCTTTCACTGGTCCTTGTGCTTCTGGTCCACCTTGTACTCACTTCACTGGTCCTTCTCCTCCTTATTAAGTCTTCTTGGACTAGGCTTGGTCATCTTTGTCCTGGTCTGGTCCCATTGGGTGGTGAATCATCTTGCTCGGCTGCTCATCCTGAGCTCTGATTATCATTTTTAAACTTGTGTTGTGCTTGTTTGTATTTCTTTTACGCTGCAATACTTTTAAAACACCTAATTATCTTGTACACATCTAATGCGCTTTTCTGGGTTTGCCACGGTTTCTATATAGCTAATTGTGCGGAGGGAACTGAGTGCTGCAGCAGGTTAGACTTGCTCTCTGGTGCGCCGAAGGTGTGACAAAGGCAAGCCCGTCTGTGCCCATCTGCACCAGGATTGCCTTGCGCCAGAATCCCTGGCCGTTTTCTCCTAGGTTAGACTCCCAGCACTTTCTAGTGAGAGAGCACCTCTTAAGCTGGTGAAACTAATGTGGCTTTAAGGTCACTTCCCTGTCACTTATCCCCTGTATTTCCACTGCCCCTCTCTGTCAATCAGAAGAAACTACTCCAGGGAAGGCCTATTTGAAGGTTTTCCTGATCAATGATAGGTCGTTGATCAAAAATAAAGCTGAGGTCGTGGAATTCATCCTAACACATGACCCTGATTGGGTACTCATTACTTGAACCTGGGCTAAGTAGTTGTTCAGGCCCAATTTGGTGGACGCCATCCCCCCGGCCTTCACAATACTCAAAAATGATAGGACAGTTAGAGCAGGGGGTGGGTTGTTAATTACTTACAAAACTATCTACACATGCCTCATTGAACCTTGTCCGAGCTCAACCCCTTGTGAAGCAATATAGTTCTTCATAAAAATACACCCTACCTGTTCATTTTCTGGGATCCAAGTCTATAGACCTCCTGGACCCAGGTCCTCTTTCATATTAGAATTTGCTCACTTAACAGAACCTTACGTAGGCAAACATAATATCACCTTTATGGGGGATTTTAACTCACATCTGGAAGACTTCATGTGCAGAGACTCCCGGGCACTTAGGGAAATGATGACATGCTGTATATTTTCCCAGTTTGTCAATTCCCCCACACATGTAGCGAGCCACACACTGGACGGCATTTTCTCCAATGGCACTCTGCTCAAGGCTCTTGAGACCATGCTGTTAATCTGGTCTGACCACTACGCTGTTCCTTTCCTTTTTGTTGGCCATCACATCTTAGAGGATTCTAACTGCCATAACAACAAAATTCTTAAAAGAAACTGGAAAGGACTTTTGGAAGAAACCTTATCTCAGGCCCTGAATAACTGCATTTAGACTGATCACAAGGATGTGGAACTAGCTGCAGCAGAGTTCTCCCCATGAGTCACATCAGCCATTAACACTGTTGCTCCTATTAAGGAAACCTGTATATGGAGAAAGCTTCCAACCTCTCCTTGGTATTCAGAGAAGCTTAGACTGTTAAGGCAGGCCTGTTGGTGTCAAGAACATGCCTGGTGAAAAACCTATGACTTGCAGGAAAAAGATTTGTACAAGACTCTCTGGAGAGAATACAAAATAGCCATTAAAGAAGAGAAATCTCACTTCTGTACCAACACACTCGAGGCAGCCAAGTCTTCAAGAGGGTTATTTAAATTGATCAATCTGCGCTCCACACACATAGTGCCCTCCAGCTTAGAGGGGTCCCAAGAGGTCAGCAGTGGTTTTGCAAGCTTCTTCCAAACCAAAATTTTGGTTTGGAAGAAGCTATAAGGAATTTGACTCCCTTAATGCAGAATCTCTCACCTCCACCCTAGTGAACTCCCAGGCAGAATACAGCCTAGCAGAGACCAATGAAACTATAGAGAATCCAAGAATGGCAGTCTCTGGTGTCTCCTACCTGACACCCAAGCAAACAGAGCTTAATCTCCTTAGTATGAAATCAGGTTCCCCCTTCGAGCCATGCACTCCCAATGTCCTGCAGTTGGCAACTGAAATCATTGCTCCACATCTTACAGCAGCGATTATTAAAGCCATCAGCTCAGGATGCTACACACAGCCGTGGAAAAGAGCTGCTGTCAAGTCCCTCCTTAAAAAGGCTAAACTGGACCCTACTGACTTAAAAACTGACGACCCATCTCTCTGCTGGCTATCCTTTATAAAGTCCTTGAAAAGCACCTGAAATCACAGTTGATAGCATACTTGGAACAACATGAACTGTTAGATTCCACACAATTTGGATTCAGAAACAACCATGGGATTGAAACTGCATCGGTCTCAGCAATTGATAACATTCAAACCGTGGTGGACGCAGGGCAAGCTGCGGCCTTGATCTTTCTGGATCTGTTCCTAGCCTTCAATATCATCTCTTCGGCCCTGCTTACCTGAATGACTGCAAGCCAAGGAAAGGAGGTACAGAGAACAAATACAAATGCGCCGGAAAGTCAAATGAGTAAACCAGCAAAAGCGGTAGTTACATCAAGGGCAAACGCATCAGACGACATAAAAGACACTGTACAAAGTAATCGAAATCCAATAACAGTTAGCATAAATAAGCTGGGACGTACTTGTAGGCTTCATACCGCAGAGTTAAAAACAGAGATCCCACGGGCACCAATACACAAAAAATTTGGGAGCCCGGAGAATGAAACAATAGGTGAAGGAAACCTTATAACTCCATCGCAAGACAGGGCCCTCAATGAATTCGTCGACCAAGAAAATCAACTCGCTCCCGAAATTGAAAATGCTCTTAAACAATGAACAGTCAAAAATCAGACAACAAAATCTTTAAATCCATTAATTGAGTTCACATCAAAATTAATATTTGTGCCAGATTATCCAACAAAAGGGAGACAAGATACACTAAATAGAGAGAATCTGTTAAGATTGTTCAAAGAGATACTGGAATTAAGGGGAACAACATCAACAGACCTTCTAGCGGTAGAGTTACGGCAATCGGCAAACTCCCCAGAAACGGAAGAGTCTTTAACTACGTGGTTCTCTAAAGAACTAGTGGACCGGATCTACGCGGCCAGAACAACATTTGAAGCTTGGGGAATCACAGTAAGGTTTCCCAAACGGCCTAAATACCTGTATCCCCTTTTACAAAAAACAGAGGCATCAAAAATCGGACAAACTACAGAGAATGGCCAAATATCCTGTTTACGGGGCGCTAGAAACACCACCCCGTTAGAACAAAAAAATGTGTTCCAGAAAGAAGTAGTACAAAGCCCACCAAGTTTCGAATATCAGCCCAGCGACAATCAGGACTGGTCATGGGTGCCAAGGGCCCTGTGGCAAAAATGTACCTGATGAAAATATACGGACAGAACCTGCCGACATCACGGGGGCATACTCAGGCTCAAATAACGGGGATATAAGCAAGATCTGTTCATGGAATGTTCATGGATTTAGAAAAATGGGCCAAGATCATGAAACATTGTCATTCTTTGAAAACCAAGATCTAATACTGCTCCAAGAAACATGGAACATGAAACCAACTCCAATTCCAGGTTACATAGAACACCATATATTGGCAGAAATATTTTCTAACTTTGGGCACCCAAAGGGGGGTCTATCAATCTATACCACGGTAAAACACGACTGGTCCTCAGAAGAACTAGATGTCGGAGAAAACTGGTTGCAAGTACTAAAACTTGTTGGCAAACTTCCCTCTAAAGTAAAAACCTGGCAATTAATACTCATCAATGTATATATTCACCCTGACAAAAACTGGAAGAAAGAAAGATTTTTCAATTTGGTGTACCTGATAAAGGTGTTGCAAAGGACCTACCAACATAGCAACTTGATCATTTCAGGGGACTTCAATAGCAATCTCGCCTTGAGTGAACAGAATAGAAGGAAGAGGGAGAGGAAGAACGATCTGGAAAATCAAATACTAAACCAAGAGTTGGAAGCACTGGACCTAATAATTCTGAATGGAAACATAACAGGAGACAGACGTACTTGAGCGGAAACAGGCAATCAATAATCGACTTCACCTTCGTGTGTAAAGACCTTACACAAACGATTGATTCCTTTCAAATCTGTCCACGTCCAGAAAGTGACCACTTCCCGCAAATTTTGAAGATAAACATCAAACTGGCCCGGACAAGCAAATCAAAGACTTTAGTTGAATTTCCAGAAACGTATAACTTGAGGAAACTAAAGTGGTGAGGATCTGACATAAAACCAATCATGGACATTATCCAAAACCACGGGAACCATATAGGGACACTGAAAGAACAAGGAACAGTAGCCAATTAGGAACTTTTAGGTCAAATTCTCATACAAAAATTTCCAGTTAATCCCGGACGCCGGAAGAACACAGAAACCAGGAATGAACCATGGTTTGACTTTCAGCTGTGTGACCAGAAAAGAAGGATTGCAAGCGAGGTGAGACATCAGGCTACAGCAGCAAGAAAGGGCATAAAAACAGATAAAAGCAAGATAAAAGAAATGAGGAATAAATACAGGGAAAAAAGCAGGGAAGCAAAAATGGCATACAAGGAAACCATCTGGAATAAACTACTTTGGGCAAGTAATCTGCCAAACAGTAGAGAATTCTGGGCAACAATAAATAACTTGACAAAAGGCCCAAGACTCCAACAAGAAGTAGGAATAAGCGAAGAAACATGGAAACAACATGTTTGTAAACTGTATAACCGCACAGAACACAACAACTCCGCAAAGGAAACCTCAGTACATGAAGCCCCACAAGAGCGAAGGCACAAAGGAATGAAAATCAGCCCCCAATCTCAGGAAGATCGACACCCGGCAGCAGTACCAGCAACAAGTAGCAAGGGAACAAAAATCCTAACTGATGTAAAACAATTAAGAGAAATAATTAAAAAAACTACAAACGGAGGGGGCAGCAGGGCCGAACGGGCTCCCAAACGCTTTATTCAAGCATGCACATGATTTTTGGGCAGATTACCTCACGCCCCTTTTTAATTATATATTTTGTCAGAACAAGTTACCAAATTCCTGGAAAGGGAACATAATTCACCCAATCTTCAAAAATGGAAACCGTAGTCAGCCAGAAAACTATAGACTTATAGCCCTGATTGACGTAGAGGCCAAATTATATGCATCATGCATTTTAGTCCACCTCCAAAACTGGATAGAGGAGAGAAGCGTAATTCCAAAGTTTCAAACAGGATTCAGGTCTGGGATGGGAACAACAACAAACCTGGCAACTCTGGCACTTCTAACCGAAAAAGCAGTCAGAAGAAAAACACGATTACTAGCATGTTTTATAGACCTGAAATCAGCATTCGATAGAGTGACCAAAAACCGATTATGGGAAAAACTAAAAACTTGGGGGCTACCAACGGAAGTACTTGAGGCAATGAACGCCCTCCACAGCGAAACTTGGGCGAGGGTGAAACTCTGTGATGGGTGCAGAGTATCAGCCAGGATAAATACCCAGCACGACTTAAAACAGGGCTGCGTTTTGGCACCGAGTCTATTCAACTTGTACCTAGCCGATATAATCAAGCACATGCTAACAGCCAAGAGTCATCCACCTATTTTGGCCAAAGAGCCAATTCCATATCTACAATATGCAGACAACATAGTGGTGTTGAGCCAAAGTCCGATTGGCTTGCAAAGAGCAATAAACAACCTGAAAACTTACTTTGACCAGGAAAGGCAGACAAAAGAAAACGAAGGTCGTACGTCTGGTGGACTCTCAGAATAACAAATTTAAATGGTATGTTAATGGAGATCAACTTGAAGAGAAAGGCTCATACAAATATCTGGGTATAAATCTGGGGCGAGGTACGACATACAAGGACCATAAAATGGAATTAAGAGCTAAAGCACAATCACTAATCTTTGCATACAAACTGCTGAATAAAAAATTGAGCTGCCCTGCCTATAGCCATCTCTTGAAAGTGATGGCAGCACAAACACTACCCACCCTGTCATATGGTTTAGAAACATGGCGTGGCAAAGAAGCTGATTTATTGAACGAACTCCAGACTAGGGTGTACAAGGCTGTATTTTGTCTTCCCAAATCCGTATCACCAGCACAGGTTCGATTAGAATCTGGTCTGCGGAATCAGAAATTTCTAAGTATGAACTCCTTCGCGACACTGTGCCATAAGTTTTGATTCTCCGAACCCGGTTCACTGAATAGTACATGCTGGGTAGAGATCAAGGCACAAATGGACCAAGAAATACCCAACACATGGGGCGCCTATCTGAGAAAATCCCTAGAGGAACTGGACATCCAATCGGTGTGGGACAGTACGGAAAATAGGGCAGAATTTAACAAGGTTTGAAATAATTCTGCAAACAAGAAATCACTCTTGGAAGATAAAAAAATCCTGACCAAATTAAGACATGCATAGACAGTGATAAACCCCTATACACACTCAAAGCTACAAGCCTATTTAGCATCCCACTTCCGCATTGAGTTAAAAAAGAGTTTTATCCAATATCGATTAGGAATGCATGACTTGAAGGATCTTCTGCCATCGTGGAAAAACAAAAAACAATCAGTGAAATGTCGCCTGTGCGGATATGTTAACGAAACAATCGCTCATCGGTTGTGTGTATGCCATATAGTCAAGGACTTAAGGAAGACACTTTTAAAACCTATTTTAACAATTTAAATATCCGCTCATTCAGACAGGCTGTGATCTGCTGGATGGAGGGTTCAAATAAGATTTTGACTTGTCGAGGTGTAAAATTCCTCAAACAAATAAGTAAACTCCTCCGGAAAGCAGATTTAGAAAATTAGAAATCCAACCGTGGGAACAGTTTTATTTTAAAAAGCTTTGGAGGAAGAACCAAGGGGCATATTAGCAAGACCGGCGATAAAATTATCGCCGTTTTAGCGGCAGGAAACTGCCGCTAAAACGGCGATAATGGGCTTGCTAATATGCGTTATAGAATTCCAATAGAAGCCCAGGTTAGATGTCCTGCACATCTAACCTGGGCTTCTATTGGAATTCTATAACGCATATTAGCAAGCCCATTATCGCCATTTTAGCGGCAGTTTCCTGCCGCTAAAATGGCGATAATTTTATCGCCGGTCTTGCTAATATGCCCCCAAATTAGAAATGTGCAACAATGTAGACATATTAGTAAATGGTTCTTATTGCACAACATGTTATTTAATCCATTACACATCGTATGTCTGTAACGAGTCAACAACCAAATCAGAGTAAATCTAAATTGTGTTTCATCACCATCGCACTTGCACTTTATACCACTATATAAGTAACGGTCTGTAGGTGTCATTCTTAATCATATAAAACATACTCGGTTTTAACTTAAAAAATTAAATGAACTGTACTTCTTGTTTTAAAGGTTTTATAATATTGTAATGGTTTTAATTAACCAAACAATAAGGTTTTGATGTATTGACTGCAAAACTTGGGCTTAATGACTCAGTCTTAAAGCTCTTAACCTCCTTTCTTAAGAACAGGTCACAGACTGTAATTGTGAACCAATCCAGTCTATCACTTTGCCTTGTGGGGTTCTTCAGGGCTCCTCCCTGAGGCCTACACTTTTCAACCTTTGTGTCTCCCGATTGGCCAAGTTGATACAGTTTTTTGGACTACCGGGCCTGTCGTATGCCAATGACATGCAAATAATTGTTCAAATACTAAGGATACGGAGGCTGTCTCTGACAATTTTTAAAACTGCATGCAGGCAGTAGCCTCCTGGATGGGTAACAACTACCTTGGACTCAATGGAGACAAGACGGAGGTCTTGATCTTTGGTAATAACCAATCCATATGTATCAACTCTTGGTGGCCAGAAATGCTGGACGCATTACCCACTCCGACAGACTGAGCAAAAAATATGGGAATGTTGGTAACACAAATCTGCCATTTGACCTTCAGGTGAACCGTATAGTATCAACCTGTTTTTGGATCATCAGGACCCTTAGGAAGGTGTTCCCTTTTATTCCTCTGCAGGCATGCAAGCAAGTTGCTTTAGCCCTGATTTCTTTCAGTTTGGACTAGTGCAATGCACTCTACCTTGAGATCAAGAAATCTGCATTGGCCAAGCTGCAGCTGGTACAGAATGAGGGTGCAAGACTGATACTTGACATCCCCAAATATCAATCGGTTTCATAAGGGATTTCCAAACAGCACTGGCTACCAGTGAACAAACGCTTCACCTTTAAAGTGCTATGTATTGTTCATAGGGCTTTACATAACACCAAGCCTAGAGGAATTAGAGCCATGTTCCAATTGTATATTCTCTCTAGAGAGCTCCAATCTGCTAGCCATAATCTTATGGTTACTCCTAAAATCCGGAAGACCGAGTGGGGAGGCAGAGCCTTTTTGGTGGCTGCAGCAAAACTCTGGAACTCCTGCTCATGCTCTATCAGTAGCCTTCAAGCTCATGCTGCCTTTCAAAAAGCCTTGAAAACCTGGTTTCTCCCCCTTCAACTGAATGCCGGGTTGTCTCTCTGATTTTATAACCTGTCTTCCTTCTGACCTCATTTCTTTCTGGGACTCTCCCTTTCTCTAGTGCTCTGATGCCTTTGAAAATTTATTGAGCTCTATAAATCTTTGTCCTTTCATTTTGTTTGATTTTATTTAATTTTTCATGACTC
Source organism: Calotriton arnoldi (assembly GCA_963921515.1). Lineage (NCBI taxonomy): Eukaryota > Metazoa > Chordata > Amphibia > Caudata > Salamandridae > Calotriton > Calotriton arnoldi. The sequence continues at coordinate 11,191 of CAWUFW010028860.1, read as the reverse complement.
TGGGTGTCCTGGTTCGCCTGATCCTCACCACCCTAGTCCTAATAGCCCAGTTCTAGTCCTCCTGCTCCATTTGGAACTTCAGGTCCTAGTTGCTTGATTCTGACCTTTCTGGTCCACCTAGCTCTGCTCCTAGTCCTGCTATTTCTAATCCTTCTAGTCTACCAAATACCCCACTATCTGGTCATTGGTCTTAATGGCCCTAGTCCCCCTACTCCTGAACTGACTAGTTTCCGGGTCCTCCTCCAACATGTCGAGATACTCTTGGCCCTGGTCCTCCTCCTCATTGCCATCTTTGACTAACGTGTCCATTTTGTCCTGTTGGCTCTGGTTGCCTGGCCATCTCCTCTTTATTCTTTAGATCCTGTTCTCCTAGTCTCTTTCACTCTCAGTCTGGTTTCCCTAGCAATGGACCTCCTGTTTATGGGTCTGATAGTCTGTGTTCCCTTCCTGGTTTTGTACCCACTAGACTTGATTCTTTTGTTTCCGGTCCTCCTTGTTTGGAACTTTGTGTGCCTAATCTCTGGGTTCTGGCCTATCTGGCCATCCTGGTCCTTTTAGACCCCCTTCTCCTAGCCTAGCTCTTTTTTTCTTTCCTGATCCTCTTGACACTCATTCATTTAACCTGGTCCTTCTAATCCTTCTCACCCTGCTCATCTGATACCCAGTACTGTTGGTCCCCAATGCCAACCTGGCCTGTGGTGCCCTGGCCCTCTTAGGCCTGACCCTCTTAGTTATTGTCTTCCTGCTTTGGATCATGGTTGTCCTCCTGGCCCTGTGTCTTGAACTCATTGTCCATCCGGCATTGCACCCAGTGGTCTGGATCCTTCTGGTCCTGCTTTTCTTTGTTTTGGTCCTTCTGAGTCTTGTCATGTTGGTCCAGGTCCTCCAGGATATTCAGGTCCAGTCCCCTTAGTCTTCCTGGCACTGGCTGCTTTGGTTCTTGTAATCTTCCTCACCATGGTCCTGCTACCCCAAGTCCTGATCTTTCTGCTCCACGTGGTACTCTGGACCATGGTCCCATGGTCATGGTCCCCCTAGAACACCTAGGCCTGTTCCTGGTCCTATTGGTACTGATCCTTCTAATCCTCCTTGCTATGGCCCTGATCCTCCTGGCTAGAGTCCTCCTGGTATTCTTGGTACTTACCCCCTCATCTTCCTTGTTTATTCTGAACCCCGTCCTATTGGCCCGGACCGTGTCTTCCTGGATATGGCCCTTATCCTCTTGACCCTGGTATTCATGCTGCATGTCCTAGGCTGCTGCACAAACTCATCATGGTTCTCCTTTATGTGGTCTTTTCAGGCCTGGTAAGCCTGTTGCTCATCTTCCTGACCATCCTGTTCCTAACACTGTGGCCTAGGCTGGACTCCAAACCCATGATCATCCTGGTCCTGATGTTAGTTCCTGGTCCTGATCCTCCTTTTCCTCCTCACCATGGTCCACCTTGTCTTGGACCTGATGCTCCCTGCCCTGATCTTCCTGGTCCCCGTAGTCCTTTGTTTCATGGTCCTCTTAAAATGTTTCCTTCTGACTCTGGCTGACTGCACCTCTGGTCTCACCTACCTGACACTCCTGGCAAGGTCATGCTATTTTTGTTTTTCACAGTACTTGTCCTTCTCAAGATTCTGTGCCCATTGTCCCTGATCCTCTTAGTCCTGTTCCTTATAGTTTGGGTTCTCCTTGCCCCAATTCTCCTGAACCTGACCCAACTTCTATTTTAGTCTTGGTCTCCTTGTTTCTGGTCATCCTGGTACTTCTTGTCCTATTGTGCTTGTGGTCATAAACCTTGCCTTTTGGACATTATGGCCTTCCCGATTTGCCCAGTCTTGGCCCATCTGGCCCTGCTCCATTGCAGTCCTCTTAGTCCTAGTCACCTTGTCCTGGTTCTCATCACCATCTACCACCAGGCCCTGGTACCGCAGGTCCTGGCCCATCTTGCTTCTTCTGTCTTTCCACTCTTAATCGTTTTCCTCCTGGTTTGGGCTGTTCTTGTTCTCCTGGATCTGTTCCTTGTCCATTTAGTCCTACTGGTACTGCAGCCATTGATCCACGTCATGTTGATCCAGGTTCTCCTTGTTCCAGCCCTCCTGAGCCTGGTAATTTTGGTCCTGGTCCTCCTGCCCACCACTGTCCATTCCACTTGGCCTTCCAGATGCTGTTTGGCCTTCTTACTTCAGATCCTGCTCACCCTGGTCCTGCTAATTGTAATGATTGTTCTGACCCACTTGGTAATCCAATCCCTGGTCCCCTAAGTCCTGACCATCATAGCCTTGTTTCCGTTCCTCCTGGCCATGATTCTTTTAGTTTACTTAGTTCTCTTGTTCAGGTCTTCGTAGTGCCCTTGCTACTGCCCCCCTCAGTCTTTCTAATCCATGTCCTAGTTATTTGTAGTATCCTGGACATACTGGCCATTGCTCTTCAGGCTCATGACCAGGTCCTTTATAACCCACTGGTCTTTCTAATATCGAAACCAAAAATATTGTGATACAAAAATATTGTGATACAAAAATATTGTGTCAAAAATTGACATCACAAAAATAATGTTTTCATATACATATAAAGGTAAGCACATAAATATCAAAAACAAATATTGTTTTACACTAATATCGAAAAATATATACAAAAATAAAGCATTTTAATAGATTTCTAGTGAAAACGCTAGGGGGCCGATTCCGATCTCGCGCAGAAAAGCCTCAGTCCGGCTCAGATCCGGAGGGCTTTCTGACCGACTCGTGCTCTGGGGCTCCGAGCGCCCGAGTACGATGCGAACAAGCGCTGATGGACACGGGTCGCTCGGAGCCCCATTGAAGTCAATGGGAGCCTGTTGTACGTTGCCTACATAGGCTCCCATTGACGAAAAAGGTACGTTGCGCACAAGGGCGCCCCCTGTAGTGAGGACGCATCTGTGCCACCCGCACCGTACATGCATCCCCCCTGTGATCGACTCGTAAGGCTACGGGTGAAGGGGGGTCTGGCGCGGACCCCCGAAGTCCGCTTCCCAGAGCGTTTACGTGTCGGAGACTCCGACTGGATCTGGCTGTACGAATCGTGCATCGTACTGGCTCGGTCGGAAATCGCCTCCATTGCACGGCACGGTTTGCTTACGGACGAGCCGGACGGAGCGGTTCGGACCCGGAAACGATTCGGTCGGCGATTTCGTGTTTCTCGAATCGTACTTCCTCGCTCGTACAGCTGTAAGCGTCGGTCGGAAAACACGCGTACGGCTCATACTTTTTCCGGCCGGATCGCGTTCAGTGCCCTTCCGAGCGAGATCGGAATCGGCCCCTTAATCTTAAATATTTTAACCTATAACAGAAACCCCACAAGAAACAGACTTATTTTTAGCAACGTGCCTACCTGTGGATTTTGGGCCCTAGCGCAGCCGGCAAATAGGGAAACCTAGCAAACCTGTATATTTTTGAAAACTAGATACCATGGGGAATCCAGGATGGGATAACTTGTGTGCCTCTCACCAGGTTCTGTTACCCAGAATCCCTTACAAATCTCAAACTTAGTTAAATAAAACAAATGTTCCTCACATTTCTGTGATGGAAAGTTTTGGGATCAGCGTGGATCCTCAAATTTCAACCCACCCCGCATTCCCCAAAGTCTTGCGAGAAAAATGGTACCTCACTTGTGTGGGTAGGCCTTGTGCCCGCGACAGGAAACGGCCCAAAACGCAACGTGGACACCCCACATTTTCTCAGTGAAAACTGACCCTTTTTTTGCAAAGTGCTTAGCTATAGATTTTGAACCCTAGCTCTGCCGGCACCTAGGGAAACCCAGCAAACCTATACATTTTTGAAAACTAGACACCCAGGGGAATCAAGGATGGGGTGACTTGTCTGGCTCTAACCAAGTTATGTTACCCAGAATCCCTTGCAAACCTCAAAATTTGTCAAAAAAACCATTTTCCTCACATTTCTGCTGTGTAAAGTTCTGGAATCTGCATGGATCCACAAAATTCCACCCACCCCGCATTTCCCAAAGTCTTCTGAGAAAAATGGTACCTCACTTGTGTGGGTAGGCCTCGTGCCCGTGACAGGAAACGGCCCAAAACGCAACGTGGACACCACATTTTCACAGTGAAAACTGACCCTTTTTTGCAAAGTGCCTAGCTGTAGATTTTGAACCCTAGCTCTGCCGGCACCTAGGGAAACCTAGCAAACCTATACATTTTTGAAAACTAGACACCCAGGGGAATCCAGGATGGGGTGACTTGTCTGGCTCTCACCAGGATCTGTTACCCAGAATCCCTTGTAAACCTCAAACTTTGTTAAAAAAAAAAAAAAAAATTCCTCACAATTCTGTGGTGGAAAGTTAAGGAATCTGCGTGGATCCACAAAATTCCACCCACCCCGCATTCCCCAAAGTCTTCCGAGAAAAATGGTACCTCACTTGTGTGGGTAGGCCCAGTGCCCGTGACAGGAAACGGCCCAAAACGCAACTTGAACACAACACATTTTCACAGTGAAAACTGACCCTTTTTTGCAAAGTGCCTAGCTGTAGATTTTGAACCCTAGCTCTGCCGGCACCTAGGGAAACCTAGCAAACCTATACATTTTTGAAAACTAGACACCCAGGGGAATCCAGGATGGGGTGACTTGTCTGGCTCTCACCAGGTTCTGTTACCCAGACTCCCTTAAAAACCTCAAAATTTGTAAAAAAAAAAAACACATTTTCCTCACATTTCTGTGGTGGAAAGTTCTGGAATCTGTGTGGATCCACAAAATTCCACCCAGCCCGCATTCCCCAAAGTCTTCCGAGAAAAATGGTACCTCACTTGTGTGGGTGGGTCAAGTACCCGCGACAGGCAAGGGCCCAAAACCTATTGAGGCGACTTCAAAATTACCTATCACAAAACAACCTGGTGTTGCAAGGGGGGTCCCATGAGTTTTTGGCCCCGGGCTCGGCAGCCAACTAGGGAAACCTACCAAACCCACACAGTTCTGAAAACTAGACACCCTGGGGAGTCCAGCAAGGTATGGCTTGCATGGGTCCCCCAACATTTCCCTACCGAGAATCCCCTGCAAACCTCAAATTTAGCTGAAAAAATAACTTTTTTCTCAAATTTCTGTGTGGGAAAGTTCTGGAATCTGCGTGGATCCACAAATTTCCTTCTACACAGCATTCCCCCAGGTCTCCTGATAATAATGGTACCTCACTTGTGTGGGTGAGTCAAGTACCCGCGACAGGCAAGGGCCCAAAACCTATTGAGGCGACTTCAAAATTACCTATCACAAAACAACCTGTTTTTGCAAGTGGGGTCCCATGAGTTTTTGGCCCCGGGCTCGGCGGCCACCTAGGGAAACATACCAAACCCACATATTTCTGAAAACTAGACACCCGGGGGAGTCCAGCAAGGTATGGCTTGCGTGGGTCCCCCAACATTTCCCTACCCAGAATCCCCTGCAAGCCTCAAATGTTGTTTAAAAAATCTATTTTTTCTCACATTTCTGTATGGGAAAGTTGTAGGATCACCGGGCTGACACAACTTTCCTACCACCCAGCGTTCCCCCAGGTCTCCCGATAAAAATGGTACCTCACTTGTGTGGGTAGGCATAGTGGCTGCAACAGGAAAAGGCCCAAATCGTACTGTGGAGACTTCAAAATTACTTATAACAAAACTACCTGGTTTTGGGGGGGGCACCTGGGGTTTTGGCCCCGGGCTCAGCGCCATCTAGGAAACCTACCAAACCCACACATTTCTGAAAACCTGACACCCTGGGGACTCCGATGAGGTATGGCTTGTGTTGATCCCCCAACGTTTCCCAATCCAGAATCCCCTGCAAACCTCAAATTTAGCTGAAAAAAACACATTTTCCACATATGTTTGTGTGGAATCACCGTGGCGGCACAAATATCCTACCCCACAGCGTTCTTCTTAGTGTCCCGAGTAAAATGATACCTCACTTGTGTGGGTGTCCAATGCAGAATTGGCTAAAAACGTATTTTTAAAAAAATGTAGCGCTTAGATTTCTCGGTGCTATACCCTTGTTCCCTATGTTTTGGGCTCTTCCCAGTCACAGGCCCTTGCCCCACCCACACAAGTGAGGTATCATTTTACTCGGGAGACTGAGGGGAACACTGTGGGGTAGGACATTTGTGCCGGCAGGGTGATTCCACCCAAAAATATGTGGAAAATGTGTTTTTTTCAGCTAAATTTGAGGTTTGCAGGGCATTCTGGGTAGGAAAACGTTGGGGGATCCACGCAAGCCATACCTCGCTGGACTTCACCGGGTGTCTAGTTTTCAGAAATGTGTAGGTTTGGTAGTTTTCCAAGATGGCTACCGAGCCTGGGACCAAAAACCCAGGTGACCCCTCTTGCAAAAACAGGTTGTTTTGTGATAGGTCATTTTGATGTCTCCTCAATACGTTTTGGGCCCTTGCCTGTCGCGGGTACTTGACCCACCCATGCAAGTGAGGTATCATTTTTATCGGGAGACCTGGAGGAACTCTGGGTGGTAGGAAATTTCTGGATCCACGTAGATTCCAGAACTTTCCCACACAGAAATTTGAGAAAAAAAGTGATTTTTTCAGCTAAATGAGGTTTGCAGGCCATTCTGGGTAGGAAAACGTTAGGGGACCCACGCAAGCCATACCTCGCTGGGCCCGGGGCCAAAAACTCATGGGACCCCCTCCTTGCAAAACCAGGTCATTTTCGGATACATAGGGGCATCTGAGTTTTTTGTCCCGAGTTGGCAGCCATCTAGAGAAACCTACCGAACCCATACATTTCTGAAAACTAGAGACCCAGGGGAGTTCAGGGAGGTATGGCTTGCGTGGTTCCCCCAACGTTTTCCTACCCAGAATCCCCTGCAAACCTCAAATTTTGAGGAAAAAATCACTTTTTTCTCAAATTTCTGTGTGGGTAAGTTCTGGAATCTATTTGGATCCACAAATTTCCTACCACCCAGCGTTCCTCCAGGTCTCCCGATAAAAATGGTACCTCACTCGCGTGGGTGGGTCAAGTACCCGCGACAGGCAAGGGCCCAAAATGTATTGAGGAGACATCAAAATGACCTATCACAAAACAACCTGGTTTTGCAAGGGGGATCACCTGGGTTTTTGGTCCCGGGCTCGGCGGCCTTCTTGGGAAACCTACCAAACCGACACATTTCTGAAAACTAGACACCCGGGGGAGACAAGCGAGGTATGGCTTGCTTGGGTCCCCCAACATTTTCCTACCCAGAATGCCCTGCAAACCTCAAATTTAGCAGAAAAAAAATCACTTTTTTCTCAAATTTCTGTGTGGGAAAGTTCTGGAATCTACGTGGATCCACAAATTTCCTACCACCAAGCGTTCCCCCACATCTCCCGATAAAAAGTATACCTCACTCGCGTGGGTGGGTCAAGTACCCGCAACAGGCAAGCGCCCAAAACGTATTGAGGAGACATCAAAATGACCTATCACAAAACAACCTGGTTTTGCAAGGGGGGGTCACCTGGGTTTTTGGCCCCGGGCTCAGCGGCCATCTTGGAAAACTACCAAACCCACACATTTCTGAAAACTAGACACCCGGGGGAGTCCAGCGAGGTATGGCTTGCATGGATCCCCCAATGTTTTCCTGCCCAGAGTGCCCTGCAAACCTCAAATTTAGCTGAAAAAATCACTTTTTTCTCAAATTTCTGTGTGGGAAAGTTCTGGCATCCACGTGGATCCACAAATTTCCTCCCACCGAGCATTCCCCCAGGTCTCTTGATAAAAATGATACCTCACTTGCGTGGGTGGATCAAGTACCCGCGACAGGCAAGGGCACAAAATATATTGAGGTGACATCAAAATGACCTATCACAAAACAACCTGGTTTTGCAAGAGGGGTCACCTGGGTTTATGGCCTCGGGCTCAGCGACCATCTTGGAAAACTACCAAACTTACACATTTCTGAAAACTAGACACCCGGGGGAGTCCAGCGAGGTATGGCTTGCTTGGATCCCCCAATGTTTTCCTACCCAGAATGCCCTGCAAACCTCAAATTTAGCTGAATAAAACACATTTTCCACATATTTTTGGGTGGAATCACCGTGCCGACACAAATGTCCTAACCCACAGCGTTCCCCTCAGTCTCCCGAGTAAAATGATACCTCACTTGTGTGGGTGGGGCAAGGGCCTGTGACTGGGAAGAGCCCAAAACTTAGGGAATAAGGGTATAGCACCGAGAATTCTAAGCGCTACATTTTTTTAAAAAATACGTTTTTAGCCAATTTTGCATTGGACACCCACACAAGTGAGGTATCATTTTACTCGGGACACTAAGGAGAACACTGTGGGGTAGGACATTTGTGCCGCCATGGTGATTCCACACAAAATATGTGCAAAATGTGTTTTTTTCAGCTAAATTTGAGGTTTGCAGGGGATTCTGGGTAGGGAAACTTTGGGGGATCCACGCAAGCCATACCTCATTGGACTCCGCAGGGTGTCTAGTTTTCAGAAATGTGTGGGTTTGGTAGGTTTCCCTAGATGGTGGCAAGCCCGGGGCCAAAACCCCAGGTGTCCCCCCCCAAAACCAGGTTGTTTTGTTATAGGTAATTTTGAAGTCTCCATAGTACGATTTGGGCCATTTCCTGTTGCAGCCACTATGCCTACCCACACATGTGAGGTACCATTTTTATCGGGAGACCTGGGGGAACACTGGGTGGTAGGAAATTTGTGTCAGCCTGTGATACTACAACTTTCCCACACAGAAATGTGAGAAAAAATAGATTTTTTCAACAAAAGTTGAGATTTGCAGGGGATTCTGGGTAGGGAAATGTGGGGGGACCCACGCAAGCCATACCTTGATGGACTCCCCCTGGTGTCTAGTTTTCAGAAATGTGTGGGTTTGGTAGGTTTCCCTAGATGGCTGCCGAGCCCGGGGCCAAAAACCCAGGTGACCCCCCTTGCAAACCCAGGTTGATTTGCGATTGGTCATTTTGATGTCTCCTCAATACATTTTGGGCCCTTGCCTGTCACGGGTACTTGACCCACCCACACAAGTGAGGTACCATTTTTCTCAGAAGACTTTGGGGAATGCGAGGTGGGTTGAATTTTGTGGATCCACACAGATTCCAGAACCTTCCACCACAGAAATGTGAGGAAAATGTGTTTTTTTTGACAAATTTGGAGGTTTGCAAGGGATTCTGGGTAACAGACCCCTGGTGAGAGCCAGACAAGTCATCCCATCCTGGATTCCCCTGGGTGTCTAGTTTTCAGAAATGTATAGGTTTGCTAGGTTTCCCTAGGTGCCGTCAGAGCTAGGGTTCATAATCTACAGCTAGGCACTTTGCAAAAAAAGGGTCCGTTTTCACTGTGAAAATGTGTTGTGTCCACGTTGCGTTTTGGGCCATTTCCTGTCACGGGCACTTGGCCTACCCACACAAGTGAGGTACCATTTTTATCGGGAGACGTGGGGTAACACAGAATTGTAGAGCAACTGTTATTACCTATTGACTTTCGATGCATATCTGCCGTCCAAATAAAAGACAATGTGTAAAAAAGAAGTCATTTTGAAAAATGACCTATAATTCTCATGCTAGTTTGAGTACTCACAATTTTGGAAATGTGCAAATATCTACTGTTTCTAAACTCTATATTTTGTTCCAATTTCAGAAATACATTGGTGTCTTTCATACCGATTTTTCCATGTATATTTTTTCCCAAATTAATTGCTATATACCCGGTACATAATAAAAAACCATTGCAAGACGCTGCTCAGTTATTGGCTCTGGGTTTGTCGGGTTCTTGGTGAACCTACAAGTCCTATATATCCCCACAACCAGAAAGGTCCAGCGGATGTAACGGTATATTGCTTTTAAACAGCTGTCATAATTAGAGGAAGTTACAGGTGAAAATGTAGACACAAATGGCAGTTTTTTCCAACTAATTTTCAATTTTTCCTATATTCAACGGTTAGTTTCTATAAAGAAACCTTGAAGGATCTACACAAATGACCCCTTGCTGAATTCAGAATTTTGTATACTTTTCTAAAATGTATAGCTTTCCAGGATCCATTATTGCTTTCATACCCATTTCTACCATTAACTGGAAAGAGGTTGAAAGCACAAAAAATAGCAAAAATAGGCTATGTCCCAGAAAAATGCCAAAATTGTGTAAAAAATGTGGGGTTTCTGACAAAAGTATGCTTGTCCCTGAAATCTGGGAAGATGGTGATTTCATCCCCACAACCCCTTTTTTGATACCATTTGCAGGGAAAAAAACAGACGCTTTCATCTGTAGCCCTTTTTTCCCATTTTTCCCCAAAAAAACAAGATTTACCTGTATTTTGGCTACTTTCTGGGTCCCCTCTAGGGGAATCCACAAACCCTGGGTATCTTTGGAATCCCCATGATGTTGGAAAAAAAGTACGCAAATTTGGCAAGGATACCTTATGTGGTCAAAAAGTTACAGGGGCCTAAGCGCGAACTACTTCAAATAGCCAAAAAAAGGCTTAGCACAGGGGGGGAAAAGGCCTAGCAGCGAAGGGGTTAACACTGGAGGGGTAAAATTTACTATTCCCACTCCAGTAAGTGCAACAGTAGGGAAAGCGTTGGACTCAGGAGGGGTAACATTTACTATTCCCACTCCAGCCGGTGCAATAGTAGGGAAAGTGTTGGACTCAGAAGGGGTAAAATCTGCTATTCCCACTCCAGTGTGTGCAACATTAGGGAAAGTGTGGAAAATGTACTATTCCCACTCCATTTAGTGAAACAGTAGGGAGGGAGTAATTCACTGCAAACAAATAACTCAGCTTGACAACTATATTAAATACCCAAAAACATAAAAATCGAAATCTAAAAAGTATATGTCTAAATGTTTACAAAAATTAAATGATTTACATAATCATTGCAATTTTTAATAATGATTATCATTTAAAACAAGTATTATTAATATAATGTAATGGAAATGGAAATAAAAAAAGAATAACACAATTAACAAATTAAGTAATCTAAAACAATGTTTAATAATTGAATAAATCATATTTAATTTATGATTACTTAAGTAACTTCCCACCCTAATCCTCTACACGCTAAAAAACACACACCTAAAATATAACTTAACAAATATGATAATTTCACAATTAGCATAATTATAAATTAAATCATTAATAATAAATTAATAATCAATTATCAATAAATTATTTCTATTTAACTTCCCACCCTGTACCCCAAAAAACCCAACAACCCACACCTAAAATATAGCTTAAAAAATATATT